>JAJHUR010090402.1:2879-54908 GCA_027495735.1 Lutjanus campechanus | reverse complement strand
ACAGATGCTCATTTGCTCTCCTGGCAACCGCAAGTGAACTGGAACATGAACTGGAAGAACTCAGTTCCCCTTTTTCCAGTAAGGACACATTAGGTTTGTTTAGACGCAAACAGGATAAAAATACAGATGTTCAGGTACAACTGGCTGTGCAAGAAAAAAAAACAAAAAACCTCCACTCTTAATCATCATGGTAATCTCATTTCTGCACCCAGCTCAGACCTTAAAGGGAAAATCTGGAACTTTTCATGTCGATGTCCAGTCAGTGTTGACAGTAGATACAGTCAATTGAAGCAATGAACTTGAACAGAGAGTTCCAATGCTACACGATCTGTGATTTAGATGAAGCTGGTGATATACAGCAACAGGATCATGGAAGCTCACATGCGATGCATTGCAAGATTAGGTTAGGTTAAACTTTATTGTCCAGAATATGGATATGAATATATTGTTTTTGGCTTAACCTCGATCAGCACAGGTTACAAACAAGACAGTAGCCACAAAAACAGGACAATTAATCTTCACAATGTGGGAAGTATTTAGTTTCACCACATTCAAAATATATTACAAATAAGACAAAAAAACAACAAAAAAACAACAACAACAAAGTACAAATTGCCGAAATTCTACAAATGTACAAGTTCAGCAGTGATAGTGGGGCAGTCCTGTACAAATGACTGTGTTTTAAATAATTTGATTATTCAAGCACACAACTGACTGTGTATTTGTTTAAACTATTTAGTCGCACTATTTAATTGCGCTTGGGACAAATGATTTGTTATATAAGTTAGGTTTTTGGTGTCATTCCCAAAGACTTGGTTGGGACCCACAGGTGGGCTGTGGGAGATTTTATTTGGGTCCCTAAATAATAGGAAAAAAAAGAGAGACTACGGAAGAAATTTAGCAAATTTAAGATTTATGTCTGCAGTACACATTTTACAAACCATTTAAAATGTGCACAATATTTTATTGATGAGAGGAAAAAACTTGTTAACTCTGTCTAAATGCACTGATTTTATCTTATTTGTAAAAAAGGTTCAAATATCCACTGTTGTTTTGTTGTGCGGCTCAGTGAGCAGGAGATATCACGCACTGAGGAATTTATTTCTTCAACTGACTACATTTACCATCAATACTGACTGGACATCCACATGAAAAGTGCAAATTGTTTCCTTTAAAGGCCAAATATGTAACATTTATGGTGATTTCTTGGCTGGACATGACAGAAATGGGATATAATATTTATTATATGTTTGCAATAGTGTACTGTATAACCGCATGAATATCGTACAAAGACTGTTGAAGCGCCATGTTTCTACAGTAGCCCTGAAGGGACAAACCCAGCAGGGGCTCTTGATAGGGCCTTTTCCTGTTTTTTTGTGAGTTTTACAGCCACTGTAGGTCCTCTTACTGTACATGGAGGGGGAGGCGAGGTGTTTGCAACCTACAAGCTTACAGCTAGCAATTAGTCACTGAATGAACCCCACTGTTCACTTGAACAAAATGACAGATTTCTCTGTATTTAAACATTATTATGAACATTAAGGAGCATTTAGGTCTTGTTGTTTTTAGGCATTTTAATGTGGAAATGTTACATATTATAGTTTTAAGTGCCTTTAATGTTTAAAAACACACAAGCTGCAAAATCTCTAGTCCATTCTAAAGGAGTGGGAGCAACTGACTATTGTACCTTGGTCAGGAAGGGTGTGAATTTATTTAAGCTAATTTCTCTCTCTTAGACAAGGGCCTGAAATTTTCCACTGTCACACCCATCACTCGCTTCAGTGTCTCTGCTGGCCTGCACTGGTTCTTCTGAAATAATCAGATTAAAGGATTGCATAGACCTGCTTCAGTCCCCTTCAAATGCAAGAATGTATTCAATCCACCCAAAATGTGCCTTGACTGTGGTGAAATGTACATCCAGATGATAGGAAATTGTGCACTACTTTTTGGAGAAGAAAACTGACACGGATTAACACAAAAATATTGCTGAATATGAAGTCCTGTCAAGTGACTGATTCAATATTCCCTAAAATATAACTGACCAAACAATATTCAGACATAAGTACACTGAGTTTTCTTTCTTTCTTATATATTAGTTTAGTAGAGAGATGCCATTTTAAGCGCACAGTCCACAATAAGGATGATTTTGAGAAAATGATCTTTATGTATATAGTATTAGGTTATAATGATGAAATTATTTACTAGAAATTATCCTGAATAGATTGGAAAGAGAGGAAATTTGGATTTATGGATTCGGAGCTAATGCAAGGATCAAGGATAAGCTTTGGACTGTATCACAAGTATAAAATAGGTGCTCAGTTGTTTCTACATTTGTGTTGCACAGGTGACCCACAGGTGAATTATCTAAATAAAAATTTTAAATTTTGTTCTAATGAAATCATTTGAGGAAAACGTTTCATTTACAGTTTTAAAATGTATTTATTTTTGTTTAGGAGATTTTTTTGGAATTCTGATCTAATAGCCAGTACTGAGGTTTTCCATATTTCCTTAGCCTCCTAAGCCATTATAACATGACAGAGTAAACACAGGAGTTGTCAAAACTAATTAAGGTCCTGTTCGATTCAGGTCAAACAGTCAGTTGCTGCTATTGTTTATGTTGGCACACCAGACAGGCTCTGCTACACTGAATGGAAAGGTACCTTAATTAGTATCATTGGTAATACCTGTGTTTACGCTACTATTTCATGTTAATTTGGCTGCCATGAAAAGGCGTACTTTGTATTATTCAAAATACATAAATACAGTTTTGAAAAAGGGGTCAGGGTCATTTTCTTACATCGTGTGCAAAAGGATCATAATTCATTATAGGTTTTATGACTCCAGGTGAGCTGCGCCTTTAAGGAGACCCGGAAGTGCTTGTTAAACCGGACGTACAGACCTCTCAATGTGACTTACCCTGGTTAACGCTGTTATGCTTTAATACTGTCTGCTGGTTGCAGTTTAAAGTCTATCAAATGTTTCTTACTACCGTCAATTGTGAGTATTTTAAACATTATATGAGTGGGTTACATGCATAAGTAGGGATGTCGTAGCAAAGGTAACCAATCAGTTCGCTAGCTTTGACTTAGCTACGTTAGCTGCTAGCGTTATTACTCCGGTGTCAACACAACCCAACGTGACATTGTGTAGAAGTTTGCCTCTAACCACCAATTCATGTGTTAATTGTCTGCATTTTTGTGACACTGTTGTGAGTTTCAGATGTTATCATATTTAGCTGTTACTGTTGTGGATATAACGGTTAGCTTTAGCTACCTGACAAACTGTTAGCCTGTTTACTAGTTTACGTAACTACAGCCTTACATATTCACGTTATTTGTGAAGCATTAATTGTGTAGATCTGTCTGATTCTAATACACACTCTCTGTTCTTTTTCATTCCTCAGTGGCCAAGGCCAAATCAAAGTAAGTTATTAAACTCTGACACACCGGTACCAAATACCATGTCCAGGCTGAGGTGCAGTCATTGTAATGATAACTGATGTTCTTCTCCATCAGGACCATCCTGGTGCAGATGGTGAGTGCTGCAGGGACAGGCTACTTCTTCAACACAAAGAGGAACCGTCTCAGAGACAAGCTGGTGCTGCGAAAACACGATCCATTTGGTAAGATATATATGACTGAGCAGCTGTTCATGCTCTGCACCTGTAACACGCACACAAATATCAAGCATGGGTCTGTACTGGACTGTGTTTATGATAACTGTATCAGGTTGTTAATGTCTTGACCGGCCATTCAAAACTGCCACTTAGACATTCAGCAAGGCAACATCAGCACCCCTGCATATATCTGTATTGTTGCAGGAGGCTGAATATTATAAATGAACTCAATAGGACACAAATATCTCGTTACATACATACATGAGCAATAGTAAAATTAAATTATACCAGAAAACAAGTTGACATTGGAAATGTCTGTATTCAGGCCATGATATGGAAACTGATGCATGTTGTTTTGTTTCTTTTAAATAACTAAAGTAGATAACTAAATGAAATGTAATCAATTAATTAATTAATTAGTTAATCAATCAATCTCAAGTCATAAGTCACTCCAGTGGACCATGAATCTGGTAGGACCAGGTTATAATGTTATTGAACATAAGTATCTATACATATTTGTTCTAACCATATAACAATCCAGTATAATTATAATGATGCATTGTAACTCATTGATTCCACTGAGCATGTCACATCTGCGCCATGGTTTTGATCCATCCAAGACACAACTGCATTCCCCACCAGGAATGTTAAAGAAGCGTTTCTGTAATGGTGCGTTTTGTCCACCTGATTTTGTTTACTTGCTCTGATTTTGTTGATTTGGTCCTCTGTCCATGATTTTTGTGCCACTACCATGGATAAGTGGATTACACAGGTAATTTTTTTCTTTTTTGTCTGTTTATGATTTTATTACAAGTCTGTGAGAGCCGCTTCTGAGACACACTTTTTTATTTATTTATTTATTTTATTCATATGCACAATAATAAAACAATAAAAAATAATAATGCAAAGGCAAATAATTGTGCAGGAGAGGAAAAGAAGCCCAATGGGCTTATATAAAATCCTCCCCTCAATATAAAACCACTAAAACAGATCAACCAATAGAAAAAAGAAAAAGAAGCAACAAGGGAACAACAGCAGCTTTGCTGGAATCACAAGCATTCTGTAAACTGGCCACAATCAGCTCCACCTGACGTGGTGCAGCCGTGCCCAGTGGAGTCGAGCCGTAATGTGCTATAACTGTTTCCATTAACATGATCTTATCAGAAATGCTGCTTGGGGCTTCATGTTTTTGTATATAAATGTGTTGATCCCCAGTGGTAAATGAAGTAAAGTCTTGAAAGTTTGGAAAATGGTCAATTTTAACAGTTATGTTTTCAGGGTTAAAAAAATGTTTGAGTTCTTGAAAAATGCAAATTCTTGAAAAGAGTTCCATCTACGCAATCACTCATGTAAACCAAAAATGTTTTAATATTCAAAATGAAGCAATTCCATCATCATATTTCTTGTCTTCTGGCATTTCACATGATATAGTGGAGCTATATTGACTGAGGTGGGTACAGAAATAAAATGGAGCCCTTTCAGTTTTTCCTCATTTCCCCAAGTGTCACAATTTATGACGATAAAGGTGCTGAGAGTCTAGAAATTTTTGGTATAGGTGCCTTGAAAATGATGAGAAAAACAACCGCACACTGTCTTGCTCACTGATGAAATATTTATTTGATTACAATGTTCAGGTGTATTGGCAGCGTCACAACAACTCCAATAAAGGAGCTACCTAAATCAAATCATCCACTCAGAGGACAGCAGAGATTAGTTTGACTGATTATCACCTTGGACCACTCAAAGTATGTGCATCACCAGTCAGATAATGGTTTTAAAAAGACTATAAAGACACAAAATTACTTAATATAATGATACTAATCTTAGCTTAAGATTTAGTCAAACCAATTTGCAGTTTTCTGACTGGATGATTGAGGCAGCTCAGATGTATGGACAGATGTAGATATATGGAAGTGCTGTCATGCTGTACATGTACCTGATGAAGGTCAGACAGACCGAAACGTAATTAAATAAATATTTCAGCAGTAAGGCAGACAGTGTGTGGGAGTTCTCATTGTTTTAAAGTTGCATCTTCCTCCGATGCACCTGTCACACGTTCAGGTGAGTAGAGATTTTTTTTATAATATGGTTTACATGCCTTAACAGTGCTTAAATTTCACTCTTCAAAAGCTGCACAAACCCTGTTCCTGCTATGTGTTTTGAACACTGGGAGTTAACTTGTTAGAAGAGAATTGTTGACAGCACTTCCACTGAATTGCCATCTGTCTAAATCATCAGCTACAAACTCCAGCTCTTATTGTGCCACCCGTTTCTCCTTTGTGTTGTTTATATGTAAAACAGTCCTCTGTTTATTTCACCCAGGTGCTGCAGCTTGTATTTAAAAACTGCTCTCTTTCTTTGCAGTGAACAAGCACGTCCTGTTCTTTGAGAAGAGGAAGATCAGATCGATTTAACAATGCACCAAAATACATGGACATCATAAACCTGCCCTGGTTTAAACAGACTATTTTTATTGTCATGGATTACACAAGGTGTTTCGTCAGGCACGGTTTCTGTTTTTGGCTGGCTGACACGTTTTCAGAGGATTTCGTCTTCTTGGATCAGTCAGAAGCCCTCTGCTGTCTCCACTGCACCAGTTCAGCGTGATGCAAGCCTCAATGGAGCTTCAGGAAAGTCTGGATTACCACCATTTTCAACAAGCTTCTACTCATGTAAAAACAATGTTATTTATTGGGGCCATCACAGCTGTTATGATGCATGTTAGGGTGCCTTTAAAGGTGTAATTGAACGATTTATGAAATATGATCTATTTGGGGTAAATAAAGTCTGTTATGTGTTGTACAAGTGTTAAGATGCTTTTTGATTATTAAACAGTTAAAATGTTTTATGGAAAATAATACTGTAAGAAGGCTTGTTAAGCCATTACACCATTAACAATCTTCATTAGTTTCATAATATTTTTCATTCTCAGATTGGTCAAAAGCTCATTTGATTAGTTTGTTTACTGTGGTCTACTCCCTGATTGGCTGCTCAGAACAGTTCAGCTGGTAGCTCTTTTCTGAAGGGGTAGGACTTCTGCGTGCCGACCGCCTGCACGCTCACTCCTGCCACACAGTTGGCTCTGCGGACCATCTCCTCCAGGAGCATCGTGGGATAATGAGCCATGTAAAACGCCAGCGCTCCAATAAAGCTGTCTCCAGCACCCTGGGAAGAAACGATATTACAACAACAACGCTTTATTAAATTTCACCTGTGGTTCAAGCGGTTCCGCTGAGTGCAGCACTCAGCAGAATCATAAAATCAAGTGTATGTGAGGAGCAATAAGAGAGTGAATCCACATCAAAATTCAGATTTTTAGATGTTTCATACTATGTTTAAAGGAGTGTAAGAACACTGTAAATATGAAAAGATGGGATGGTTCATTCAATCGACTGTCAACAGCAGGGGGTGCTATGGCATTTGTCAGCTGTTTTTTTTCCCAAGTCTTGTGCTGCTGCCTGAAGTCGGCATTACTTGAAAAAGGAGTTACTGAAAATGTTATGAAAGTGTGTGTCAGTCAGCTCTTTCAGAGAAAACATCTGTATCATGGGCATTAATCATAACCACACAGACCTTCTCATAACACCAGCAGAATGAAAATCAGACGTAATAATGAGCCCATGAAGCATCTGAGGCGGAATGATGGGTACATCCCTCAGTATTACGAGAAAAAGGGTTAATCTTTTTCACTGAAATACGAGGGAACAACAAATGTGTGCAGAATTAATATTTTCCAGGGCTCAATTATTAGGATTTCCCAGGGCAAGTAAAATGTCATGTTGGGCTACTAAATCTATAAAGTTGCCCAACTAGGCAAGTGGTAAAAAAGAATTAGTGAACTATTTTGATAAGTGATTAATCTTTGGAGTAACTTTTCATGCAAAATATCAGAAAATGCTATTTTCAGTCTTTTAAATATGGAGCATCTGTTCATTATCATATTCACTGAATATCTTTGTGTTTTGGACTGACAACTGACATTTAAAGACATCATCTAAGCTGGAGTGGACATTTTTCACTATTTTCTGACCTTTTAAGGACATTGCAGCCCTAGCTTAAACACAATAATCAACTTTAGTCTGTTGTTTGTAGATAACTGCTAATAAATAAAACAAATTGTACAGGGGCAAGTAGATTTCTAACCCACTTGCATGACCAGGTAAGTGACAAAAAACACTATCCTGTTGTCTGTTGAAGTGAGTTATGGATTTGAAAAAAGATTATTTATTTATTTTATTTGAATTGTTTTCCTGAAACAACTTTCTAGTTCTTTCTTTTCCTCTTCTATAAAGAAAGCCACAGGTTAACAGTGTAACACCAGTGCAAAACAAAGTGAAACTTTTCATTTTTTTAGTACTAAGTTGCTCTGAGGCTGTAATGAAATTAAAACAGACTAATGCTGGCACAAGAATGGTCAGTTTGTTTTGTAAGTTGTGCAAAATGTTCTTTCGATAACAAAATATAGACAAATTATTTTCATTGTCCCATTAATCTGCAGATTATTTCCTCGATTAATCTTTTAGTTTGGTCAATAAAATGTCTGAAAATGGTGAAAATATGCCTTTTTTTTTTTTACGAACAAGCAAAAGATGTTCAGTTTATTGTCAGAGAGGAGTAAAGAAACGAGAACATTTTCACACTTAAAGGAGACAGATCAGCCCAAAATCAAAAATAGATGTTTTCCCCCCTGGCCCCATCTAGATAGTCTTGGTTTAAGTTGCAGAGCTTCAGACATAGAGATGTGTGACTTCTCTCCAATATAATGGGACTAGGTGGCAAAAAGAAATCATGACGTGGTTACCCAAGATAATCCACCCACCTTGTTGTGAGCAGTTTCATGTAAGATATACTTCCTTTCTAGTAGAAAGAAAGTAGTTCATGTAACTTCTACTACAGAAAGAAAGTAGTTCCTACATGAAACTCATGACAAGGTCTGTGAATTATGTGGAGCAACTGGGTCATGATTTCAGGAAAGTGACACTGATTTTGAATTTTTCAAATGTATTTTTTTGTTGCTTTGAGCACCTCAAGCTGAGTGCCATGTAGCTCCATTAGATTTGAGAAAAGGCAGACATCTCTACAGCCGATATGTCCAAAACTCTGCAACTCACACAAAAACAATACTGATGGATAAACAGCACTACACTACTTATTTTTGATTTTGGGGTGAACTGTCCCTTTCAGGAATTACTTAAATTAATTGTTTACAACTATTAATTGAATTGCTGCAGCTGTACAGCTGCTAAAAAAACAAACTAAAAAAACAAAAACTGAAAAAACAAACAAAGAGAGCCACTGAGTGAACTAATTGCTATTCAAAGTCAGCTGAGCAGCACATGGCTGCTTTAATGACTCGTCAGTGGCTTCACCAGTACTGCCAGCAGCTCTGGTTTTGGCTATCTCTGAACAGATAAATCATGCATTTTTCCCTCCTCATCTATTGATAGAGATGGAGATGGAATGTGCCGTCTACGCCCTGAGGGGGGGTTGGCTGGAACGGGATGCCGGGGGGCGGGAGGGCTTGCTGATGGGAAAAGGCACAATGGTATGTGGCGACACGCTCATGTTTAACCACAAACGGCCCCCCGACGCTGGTTCTCACAAGCCCGCTCCATTACTCATCACTGCGGCTCTCAAAAGAGTTCATTGCACTCTTCTCGCCTCTGAGCACCTCTGTAAACCCCCCCCCCCTCCTCCCCCCTGCCGGCACCCATCATCCTCCAACCTCAAAGTAACCCTTTTGTCAGGGTGTGCTGCACTCTTACAAATAAGGGTTTAAAAAGGGTTCTTCCGCCTAGAACCATTTGCTTCTGAAGAACCCTTTTTTGGGGAAAAGGTTTGTCAAGGGTTCTATGCAAGACTAAGAGTTGCATTAAGAACCATTTTCATCCAGAGAACCCATTTTGGAAAAAAAAGAGTTCAAAGATTATTGAAATCCTCAAAGAACTCTTTCCTTGAGGTTCTTTGTATCATATAATGGTTTTCAGCAGAACCCCTTAGGTGGGTTCTACCTAAAACCCTTGGCATATAAAAAGGTTCCTAGTGGACCCCTCTAAGTGTGTTCAAGAAAAAAAAAACTTAGAATCTAAAGAGGTACTTGGTAGAACCCCCTTGGAGGGTTCTAGATGAAACATTAGGAATACAAAAGGGTTCTAGGTAGAACCTCCTTGGTGGGTCCTAAATAAAACCCTAGGAATATAAAAAGGTTCCTGGTAGAACTCCCTGAGAGTGTTCTTGATAAAACCCTTGGAATACAAAAAGATTCCCTGTAGAACCCCTTGCGTGTGTTCAAGAAGAAAAACCTAGATAAAATATCAGGAATACAAAAGGATTCTAGGTAGAACCTCCTTGGTGGTTCCTAGATAAAACCCTAGGAATATAAAAAGGTTCATGGTAGAACCCCCTGAGTGTGTTCTAGATAAAACCCTTGTCATACAAAGGGGTTGTAGGGAGAACCCCCCTGGGTGGGTTCTAGATAAAACTCCTGGAATATAAAAAGATTCCAGTAGAACCTCCTGGGTGGCTTCTTGTTAGCACTCTTAGAAGACGGAATGGTTGTGGATAGAACCCCCAGAGAGGATTCTGGATTCTTTATGTTGGGTTCTGGGTTGAGCTTTCTGAAAGGGTTGCAAGTGTAGGAAAAGGTTCTACAAGGACCCAAAATGGATTCTCCGATGGTAACAAAGCTGAAGAACCCTTTATGGTCTAGTTAACACTTTTAATTCTAAGAGTGTGGTTGTGCTGATATGATTCAGTGACATGGGGCAGACAACAAAAACCCTGACTCTACCCTGATGGTGACGGGGCAGAGAGGGTCGTGCCCTGCGACGGACAGGGCAGCGGGAACAGAGAGGACCTAACAGGCAGCTGGAGGCCATGACCCAGACAAACATGGATTTTTGCTGCAAGCACCTAAAGCGTTCTTTGATGAACTGGATGATAGATATGAGCAACGTAGGAGGAAATAAAGTGTTCTGATTTGACATTTGAAAGGTCACGATTGCACCCCACCCCCACCACGGTGCATGCCACTGGTGTGACTCCTGGACTGCAGAGATGCTGGAAAGAGTGAGATCAGAGCTCAAACATTTCACAGGCCGGCTGGATTTCCATGTTTGAAGCCGTGGTGTGTTTATGTCTCCTGTCTGGTAGCTGGGCTGGGCTAGCGTTTGGAAATAAGGCTTTGGTGAGGCAGTCCCACTGGTTTGGCTCACTGGCCCGTCTCCCAGTTCACACGTCGCGAGTTGCAGTGATGATAGCGCTCTTGAGTGGGGGCTGGTGCTGGTGGTGGGAACCGATGACCAACGGAGCTCAGTACAGTGAGGGGGCAGTTTCAACAACTACTGTAGGTTAGGTAATAGGAAAAAAAAACATTTCCGTCTTTACAGTCATGGAGATACGCTGCCTCCTCATTTTTTCTTTTTCAGTCACCAGTCAACCTGTAATCTCTGATCAAATCCCTGCCACAACAACCACCTTTGTCTGGTCAGACTGCAATAGGGTGAGGCTGAGACAGGCTTCTGAAAGCTAATACTGCTATTAAGGGTTTAACATGTGCTGGCAGTTAAAATCTGACAAATCTCATCTGAAAAACAGAATTAAATATATATGCATGGAGGGAAAGAAAACCCATATACAGTATTCATTTTCAGACAATACTGGAATTTTATACAAAAGAAATTTCATGAAGGAGAGAAGCTTTTAAAAAAAGGCCTGACCTGATGTTTTGGAGGAAATCACCAATATCAGTGTCTGAATTGAGCCAGTACTACAAAAGAACAAAACAAAAAAAAAAAAAACTGATTTGCTGATTGATACCTTTAATCTTTACTGAGTACTTTATGTTGAAATCACTGAATTTTACTTTGAAAAGCACCCATCAGACTGTATGCTGTCTGAATTCCCCTCTTTGAAATTTCCACATGGTAATTTCAAGTTGTGCAATTTCAAAAGCTTTGAACACTTATCATATATGTTTTCATAGAGTTCATAAACTCAGATATGATATTATTCTGATACTCATATATATTCATATTGCTTTAATTGGTCATTTTTTTTAGATCTAGAAATTCAGGTCAAGTGAAAAAATCAATTTGCTTCAACTGGATTCATACCTCATTTAAAAAAAAAATTCAAAGTTGAACATGCAAGGTGTCCAGGATGACTGATTTAGCCTGAATGGAATCGATCAGACCTTGGTCTCATTAAATTACATTTTGTCAGTCATATGCTCAAATTTATGGCCTGTAAAAAGACTCTGAAGTTGAAAAAAGTGAATTTTCAATGCTATAAATTCAGCAGCATTTAAAATTCATCATCAAGTTTTATGTAGTTATTAAATTCTATATAATTTGGTATATAAGGTCGGGTTGCCAAACATATCAATACTTCAAAACTTTTTTTGTGTTTAAAACAATCCTTTCACTGTAGTATCGAAAGTACTAAGATATAAGTGCTCATTCAAGACCTCAGTTCAGTTCACAGTTCTCTTTATTGTCCTTGGATAATAAAGGAGCAAGACTTTTTCTGTACCAGTTGTTATTTTTTTAAAAAAAAAAGAAAAACATATCCCATTTTGTGTGCCTTTCTTTCTTTTTGCAGTATAATAGATCGAAGGATCAAGTATCTTTTTTATTGTTTGGAAGTTTAAAAATGTTGGTATTACAAAACCTTGAGAATTTATGATATAAAAGTTTACAAAATTCTAATTAATTGTAATTGTCTTTGCTTCCATACCTTACTTAATGCATTCTATTTCTGTCCAGCTGAATATTAGTTCTAAGTACTGCCACTTTCAAATGAATGTAGGTATATATGAGGTAATTATTTTGTGTCCATGCCACAAGAAGCGTACAATATGTGGCCTAGTTCAGCTGAAAGGCTTCTAGAAAACAATATGGTGTCTCCAAAATTCTTTGTCCAAAAATGGTCCTTATAGCCAAGAGCCTAGCAGATATTTCAAGTAAGTTACTATGTTATTTGTGCTCATGAATTAATATTTTCTATTACATATTGCAGTTTGCAATCTTTGATTAATAATTCATATTGTGCAAGACTCATATCCCAAAATGCTATATACAGTGTATGATTAAAGGGACAATTCACTCCAAAATCAAAAATACATGTTTTTCCTCATATCTGTAGTGCTGTTTATCCATCCATACTGTTTTGGTGTGAGTTTTTGAATTATCGGCCGTAGAGATGTCTGTCTTCTCTCCAGTGTAATGAAACTGAATGGCACTCGGCTTTGTGGTGCTCAAAGTGCCAGAAAACACATTTGAAAAACTCAACAGTAGTGTCTCTTTCCAGAAAACATGAACCAGTTGCTCAAGATAATCCACAGACCCTGTTGTGAGCAGCTTCATGTAGGAACTATTTTCTTTCTACCATCTGTTGCTTTCTGGAAATAGAAGCATCTTCTCATGGGCAAGAGGCTCGTGCTCGTGACAGCATGGGATGTAAATATTAATGATGTAACCTGTAACCTCCATAAGTGGATGCACACTTGCATGGTAATACGGTTGGCGGGTGTAGTTCGGTAGGAAGAAAATAGTTCCTACATGAAACTGCTCACAACAAGATCTGTGCATTATCTTGAGTACCCGTATAAGGCTGTCTGGAAAGAGACATTGCTATTTAGTTTTTTAAATGTACTTTTTTGTGCTTTGAGGGAAGAGGAGAAATATGTTGTTTTGATTTTGTGGTGAACTGTCCCTTTAAACCTGTAATGCCTGATGTTTTTGGCTACTTGGGGGCAAACACAACACTGACATCAAAGGCACAAAGCAATATTAGCAATGGTCACTGTTTTTTTTTTTTTTTTAGCTCTGTTTTGGTCTCCACCAGCTCCTGAAGGAAATATCTGTCTCTTTATCCCCTAAATGTTCCACTGTTTTTGCCAGCTAGTTGCTAAGCAATGCATGTGAGACTGAACCTAAGCCATTAAATCATGTTTTTTAAAAATTAAGAAGGAAATGACGGAAATCTGGGACACAACTTTGATGTTCGTTAAAAAATTGACTCAAAAAATATGATTATAATAGCACAAATTGTGTTTTCTGGCACAGAGTAAGTTTAGAAATTAAAAAATTAATGCAAACCAAAACACAAGCGTGTAAGTGTTGATACTAATCATTTCTTACGTTTTTTGTGTAAGACTTTTGTCCCAATTCTCAAGAATGGGTGTAATATAAATATGTAAAAATATTAATTAAAGCAGAACTGGCAATTTCTAATAAGCCAACCAACATCTAAATAAGTGCAAATGAAACAAGACCTCAGTGTTGCAACCTAACTTCAGGTCACTTGAGTGTATGAGCCACCATCGGACCCTTCTACTGTCTTATTATCAGCGTCTCTGGCATGTGACGCTACTGGATCCAGTGACTGAGGCTCAACGAGGCTGACAAGCGCTACCCCCTTCAGCCCCGCCACCGCTGCCCTCGACACAGTTTGGTGAAGGTTAGATCTCGAGGCCTGTCAATCAAGTGACACAAGTGCTCGCTGCGGATGAGCCTTGACGCTCTTACTGGTCGCCTCCGTCCGCCGCGTCTTGATCTGCCGTGCTGTTCCTCTGCCTGCTCTCCTCTGGTGCTCGGAATGAAGTTAGAAATTAGGATGGCAGGTGTGTCTGCGAGTTGCTTACCAAATTAACAAAGTATGGTTTAAGAACCTCTCCTCTGTTTGATGGGTTTTAAGTGACGCTGCAATAAAAGCATGCCTTCAGGGAGCCAGGGAACGTTTTTGGGAACTTTCCTGAAACTTTATGGTTATCCTTTTTAAACTGATTGACTGATTGATGAATGTAATGATTAGTTTTCTGATGAGTTGACTAGTCTAACAACAAATGTATCTATTATTTTAATTTAATTATTTCGATTAATATAACAATTAATTTACCCAAGACTTGTCTCATTAACAATCTCAATATTTTATTTAATCATAGTCATGAAAAATAGCTACATAATGCACATCAGAACGATGACGATAGTGGCATATTTTAAAATTATCCTTGTCAGATGCCTGATAGTAAAAATACTGGACCTCAAATTCAAAAGGATTGCTGTGACACATTAATTTAACCACTGTGTTGATGCTTTCCCTTCACTGGAGAATCAGTGTTTTTCATTACATACTTGACTTAAAACTGTCATGACACAAGTTTATGAAAAGCCAAATAACGACATTAGATGACACGTGGTGTAATGTTACGTTAACAGCAGCAGTATAGAAGTACATTTAAAAATGGGGCAATGAAGAAACAATTAGAAAATTAATTTTAAATGACTACTGCTGTCTCGCCGCTTGACAAAGCGCTCCGGTGCTTTCACTTCAGGCGTTCATGTGGAGCAGCTTTACTGCTGCGATAAGTCATTTCCAGGTTTAACAGGTTTGTTAGCTGCAGCTTGTTCTCCAGGTGAATTCATCCATTGACCAGGTGCAGCAGTTTGTTTTGATGCACCAAAGCAAGTTATGCAAACTGATAAAATTTCCGGAAGCGATGACGTTGACAAATCGCCAGCAAACGACTATCTTCCTTGGTTACTGCACCTTTAATACAGTGTTTTTTCTCATTTAGGACAGATTAAAATATTATTACGCTAGAGTGAGTCATCTTCGGTTGATTTTTACACAACAGTGACAACCTATGTCATGTTGAAAGCTTTCCATTTGCTGTTACAAACACTTTTGTATCTGGTAGGCTTTCACTGACAGAACTCCAAGGAAGTGACCTTTTTTTTAATGTTGTTGACAGCAGCATGAGTGCTGTGTGCGTTTAGAATAAATAGAAAGAAAAACTGAATAGTTAACACAGGCAGCAATAGGCGCCATGGCTGTACAGACAAACAAAGGAGCGCATACAGAAACTCAGAAGTCCATCAACAGAAAATCCAAGGACAAAGACAACAGTAGCGCCCACACGCTTTGATTGACAAGTGATCTTTGTAAAGTGCAGTACAGAAACACCGCAGCAACGAAGCAGCAAAGACAAACAAAAAACAAACAGAACCTATAGAAAATGCAGATCTCATAAAGAGCTCCACGCTCTTTCATGTTACGGAGTCCGCCGCGTGCACGCTGAACCTTTCGAGCCTCCGCAACCTGTGACTGTATTTCTCACCCAGAGGCCTCCTGCGATCTTGACTCCCACCCCGATCTGACAGATGGAGCTGGGTGCCGTTAGCTCCTGAAGCCGCCAGCCTTTGTCAATGAAAGGCACCCCGGGGAGAGCAAAGACCAACTGAGGGGCAGCGATGACTCACAGTGGCTTCCACGTCCGGAAGCTTCCAGTAAGACTCGCAAACGGTAACGAGGGAGGAAGATTCAGAGATCAAAAACACATCTAATTGGACCAATTAGGGCTCTTTACATCTTTGATCCATCCGCAGTGCTTTGTCTTAGTCCTCTTTCACTCCTTTGTGTATGACACTGAGCGACACGACCGCTGGCAGAGGGCCGGCCTAACATCTGGGCTGCTGAACAGCAGCTGCTGTAGCATGTGCAGTCCATTAAGACATGGTGATGTGGCACTTTTCTCATTGTGTCACGCTGACCCGCAGTATGCAGGGTTGAGGAATGCAGTGCTCAGGAGGTATTCCCTTACCTTTGGCTTCCAGGAAGGAATCATGTGATTGGTCCTCACATGTCTCCAGTCATAGGAGAAGACTGGGAATAATTTGACTGTCCAGACCCACCGTACAGCTGTAATGTCTGGTTTTGACAGCGCTGTCTACCTTTTGCCCAACACACTGGACCTCCCGGAGGAGTGGAAACCAAGGCCACCCAAGTCCTGCTGGGGCTAGAAGGCACTGTGTGTGCGTGTGTGTTTGTGTGTGTGTGTGCGCTACAGCCTCGTCTAACTGTCCACACAAAACAGCCGGGGCTCTGATCTCAGCGAGGGAAGCCTGTACTCAATTTAAGACAAAAAAGACGTAAATGGATGAAGGGGGGAGGGATGGGGGAGACCCACAGTGGATGAGTGGATTTGCTTTGTCATCCAGATTCCCGACCCTGACTCAGCACGTAATTGCTTGTGCCGTGCAAGATGTGTTATTCAGACAGTTGCAGGAGGAGCAGATGATGAAATCGTTAAAGTCAGGAGAGAATAAATTATTTGCAGCTACATCCTTAATAGAGATAGTAAATCAAAGAGAAGCGTTCAGTCGAAACAAAGTGTCAAAATGAATCCACGTAAGACTGGTTAAAGTTGGATTTGTGTTTGTTCAGATTAGTAGTCCAGGGCAGGGGCAAACAGCCTGCAGAGTGGCTCTATTGACTTTTCTACCCACACAGCCAGATTGGTATGCCCTGTTCTGAACTGGCTGTTGTGCCATTAAAAAAAAAGCAGTGGATTTCCTCATCTAAAACTGTCACACGTGGGACACAGAGCAGCCTGTGTGCGTCGTGGAACCTCTTGCTTTTCATTTCAGTGCAACCTCATCTACACTCTTAGAAATAAGGGTTCCGAAAAGGTTTTTCCTGAGGGCTACCCAGAACAATTTGCCTGAAGGACCCTTTCTAGAAGAAATACTTTGTCAAGGGGCCTTTGTCCCTTCCATTAAGAACACTTTTCATCAAAAGAAAATTTTTTTTAGAAGAAAAAGTTCTTCAAGGATTGTTGAGATCTTTGAAGAATTCTTTTATGAAGGCATAACAGAGATAAGATAAGCTATTCCTTTATTAGTCTCACAATGGGGAAATTTACAGCGTTACATCAGCTAAGTGGATAGCAAAAATATAGAGAAGCAACAATAAAAAAAATACAAATACAAAAAAATACAAAAAATAAAAAAGCAAGACACAGGAAATCTAAAAATATGAACAATTTAAACAGAGGAAAAAATGGCTTAGTACCATAAAATTTAAAGGTTCTCATTAGAATCCCCTGGTTGGGTTCCA
The DNA here is from genome assembly GCA_027495735.1 of Lutjanus campechanus. Taxonomy (NCBI): domain Eukaryota; kingdom Metazoa; phylum Chordata; class Actinopteri; order Lutjaniformes; family Lutjanidae; genus Lutjanus; species Lutjanus campechanus. The sequence goes on along the minus strand of JAJHUR010090402.1, from coordinate 37,393 downwards.
GGTAAAACTCCTGAAATACAGAAGGGTTGTTGGCTGAACTGAGTGGATTTCAGTTGAAACCCTTGAAATATAATAAAGATCTTGGTAGAGCCTTTAAAAAAGGTTCTACCAGGAACCAAAAAGCCTATGGGGAAAAGCTAAAGAACCCTTTATTGTTCTAGCTAGTACCTATATTTTTAGTAGTTAGAAAGTATCTTCAAGTACTTAAAAGTACCTATTTTAGATTCTAGCGCTTTGGTGTCTCGCCTTTTTTTTCAGAGTGGCATGCTCAGTTTTAAGCAAAAATAGACATCCCCCAGGGGGGAACTGAATGTCACCACTCACATAGGACAGACAAGCGTACAGCCGCATAATCAAATAAAGAAACCATCAGTGGGACTGGTTTATGTTAGGGGTTGTATGTAACATCAATGTCCACATATTCATGAATATCAGCATTACCACAGTCCCCAGTACAACCACGTTCTTAGTCATCAACATCATCATAAGCCACTAGGCACATTTATTGCAGTGGTTCTCATCCGTCGAGTCACAACCTCCCAGAAATATTAGCTTGGAGTTTGCGACACCTTCTTTGCTGGTTTTTAGTTTCCACCAGTAGTGAGGTGGCTGTTACATTTCTTGAAGCCGGCTGTATTTTGCATATCTTTGAGTGCTCAGTGCTCATCCTTCATGTTGACTGTCTTTAAGGGGCTGATGTTGCTGAGAGCTGCTTCCTGGCTCTCATTCTGTGCTGCTTGCCTCAATATGTTTTATTTTGTTCTTCACAACCATCTAGTGACCCCTGGAAATTAACCCGCGACCCCTTGAGGGTCCCAACCCCCAGGTTGAGAAGCACCGATTTATTGGTTTGGTTAATGGTTTACATACTCATAATGTGTGTCTGTGTTGGCTGATCAGGCTAATTATCTGCTAATTGTGCTAATACTGTTTTGTCTTCATAGAATGTCACTTATTATTATTGCGCCATTGGTGTAGGGCCTAGAGCCCTACAATTTAGCCGTGATTCACCAATAAATTTGTAGTTATCAAAGGACAAAATGACTTTGCCCTAAAAATGCCTTGATTCCAGGCCTGCTATGGGTCGTGCCACCCACAGCGCCCGACTGAACAGTAGCCTAGCTAAAATAGTGAGAAACCGCAAGTGACTCACTGTGTTGATATCGAAGAATCGCAGCCTAGAATACAGCCTCATTTCACATCCGATACAAGCAAAGCTGGGTAGAAAAATCCTGGTGCTGACAAGCTCAGAGCCCATCTTTCAAAAACATTTCTATCTCTATTGCCACAGACAAAAAAAACACACACACACATACCATCAGAGCTGTAAAAACACAAGAGGTAATCATAACCAAAAAGGTTACCAGAACAGGCTTAGAGAAGAGAATAATGATCTTGATAACAACCTGTTGTTTTTTTCCTCTCTCCAGTAAAAAAAACAAAAAGGGCCTTACTGGAAGAGGGATTATGATGTCCAAAAGAGTTAAACACTCCAGAATTTATGGGCCCATCAAAGAACACGAGGGGTGGGGTGAAAGTGTATGTGTGTGTGTGTGTGTGTGTGTGTGTGAGCAGGGGGGGGGGGACATGCAGCAGGCCCGACCACAGCTTTCTGCTGACTGATGCAGGCCCAAGAGGTGAGTCATGGGAGAGGAAGGAGGGGTGGATGGGGTGGTGGGCAAGTTCTCCTGGGGGCTATTGGGAAGCGGGGAGACTGAAGCCGGTGAATAAGGTAAGTTATTAGTGTCTGCTTGGAAATGTGGGGGCACGGAGGAGGTCACACGGCGTTCAAGAAAGCAAGACCTTTGTTCTTGAAATGCCAGAGTGACCGGGGATAACAGGGTGCTGTGCAGCTCCTTTGCAGTGTGTCTGAAAACACAATCATCACTCACTTTTTACTGCCTTTCTTCTTTGCTTTTTCCTCATCTACACACTGTCTGATGTGGGTTTCATGTAAAACTACAACTGCACTTACTGAATCTGCTGTATAATAAACAACATTTGGAAATTATAACACAATAAAAGTACTTAGGGGAACTATTCAGTAGAAGAATCCATTACACAAACAATTAAAAAGGTTTTAATCAAACCAAAGAGGTGATTAACACCTCTGAGTGATGACGTATTTGCCTGGTAGAACACATACCCCACAAAGGGCTCACAGGCAGGAAATGCAAACATCAAGCTGAGGTTCCTGTGACGACAACAAGCCACAGAGGCCGGTGTGAAATGAGTCAAAGCGACGCTGGCCTCTTTAAAAGATTAGAATCAAGGAGGGGGAAACAGCCGCTGGTCACCACATCCCCGATGATCTTACAGTGTTCCACTTGAGCAACAGGCAGATCAGTAGAGCTCAGAGGAGCAAGAGTTCAGTCGAGCGTGATGAACAGGCAGATAAAAAGTAACGTGTGACGATGTTTTGTTATGGAACACAGGATTTCCTGTAAAAAATGCTCTGTTCCTGTGTTGTTGCTGTAAAAGGCAGCTTTTAAAGAAATTCCTACCAGTGTGTAAACCATGAGGAGTGGGCTGGTTAAAGTGATTTTCCATTTAAAATCTTTTCCTTTTTACTGATATGGCAAGCACCATCGCCTCCCTCTCAGTCATGAGCGACTATTAAAATGGAAAATATATCAGTAGCCACAGTTACTGTATAAAAATGAAAAAAAAAAAATCTTTAAAATTACAACTAATTACTAATTTTTCATAATTATATATTTAAATCAATGAATATAAAATAGTAGAAATAATTATGACATATGTGTGTGGGTGTGGGTGCGTGTGTGTATTACGTGGTTCTGAATTAACGGAACGGAAAAAAATAAAAAATGCATTTGTGTCAGCTAGAAACCATCTTTGGGAAAAACTTATTTGACGTGTACTTTGATTTTTTAGTTTGGCCCCGCAGCTAACATGGAGGGGGCAGGCTTCATGACCTATACTGCAACCAGCCACCAGGGGGAGATCAAGATGCTCTGGCTTCACTTTTGTGGTACTGTCATGTTGTCCATCTTTACATGTGTCAATGGACTCTGGACCGAAGTGTTGGACCGACGAATCAACTTAGATATCTCTAGAGCTAATGGTGCTAGCTTGGCTAGACTTGCTAAACATTCTTCTGGTTGTGAATGTCATGAATTGCTGCCAGTTTTACATTTGATTGAATATCTTTGGGCTTTGGGATGTCAGTGGGAACAAAGAAGTAGGAGACAAAGACTGTGATGTTTTTCCACTATTGTTTAACATTTCATGGACTATTATAATAAAGTGAATGACTGAAAAATAATGACCAGATTGCACATATACAAACACAATACGTGTGTCATGCTTACCGTGGTGTCCACTGCTGTCACCGCAGTAGCTGGAACGTGTTTTGAGGTAGACTCCTGTGCCTTGAGCACCACGCAGCCTTGGGCTCCTAAAGTGATGATGACTGACCCGCAGCCTCGCCTCAGCAGCTCCTGAGCGGCCTGGTGTGCTTCCTCCACGTTAGCCACTGAGCAACCAGTCAGCAGCTCAGCCTGTACGGAGACGCAGTGACGGAGGAGCAGAGGTAAGACACTGCAGACATACAGCACAGCACTGTATAATCATTTATATAACACACTCTTTATTTAAGCATTCATCTCATTTAGCATAAGATGGTAATGGGACACTATTTCTTCTAAACCAGTGTTTTTTTCTTTTCTAGGTCAGAGTCAAGTTAATCAGAGGTTAGGAATTAAAATTAAAGATAGGGCAAAACCAGCACTGGTGTGGGATACTGGGAGGATAAATAAAGAACTGCATTATGGAAATTCCCCAAAGCAAAAACCCAGCACCACGGACCGGGTGCAACATGTAAGATATCAATCCTTCAGTTTTTGCCTTGTAAAAAAATCATTTGTCTCTCTAATGAACACAGTTAAGTACATCACAACTATTTAATATGTGCCTAATTAGTGCTGTTTTACAAGGCCTTCTTCTACCTTACTATAGTTTACTGTTTTGTATTAACAGTTTTGGCATGAGTCAGCTCTTAATTACACGCTGACCGTGGTCAGACAGACTCATAAAACGCGTTCAGTCTGTTGAGGATTTGCTGGATCCGTCAGCAGTCTGCGGGCCAAGCGTTTTCAAAGGGTAGATCCTCTGACTGCGCTGCTTCATCTGGCTCCAAAATGACTAAACAGTGACAGAGCAGGACTCCACAGCTGATGTTTGAGCAACTTCAAGGAGAACTGTGAACCACAGCAGTTCACCCCAGAGCACTGGAAGTGGCACTATCGATACAGACGAGCCCTGGACTTTTTTCTCTGCTTTTTAAAGGCAGCAGAGAGAAATTCAAGAATTAAATGTGATGTTCAATTTATTAACACCAATCCTTGTAAAATTAAATACGTGGGTTGTAACAATCTATTGAATATCATGATATTGCAATAAAAATCGTCTTGATAACCACACTGGACTGTAACGATATTTACTCTGATATTATGTGCTTAATTCTATTTTATTATTTTTATTCATGAATTTATCTTATATATAAAATGACTTATTTTGACTGCTCCATTGCTTTTGTAATTTAATTGAAGCATTCATTGCCAAAGACAATTCATGTCAATGTTTTGCACATGCTGAGGTCATGTCTGGATAATTGAATTTTATTAAAGAAGGAAAGCAGGAGAACTTTAATTTAAGAGGAAAAAATATTCATAAAAACAAAAAATGCTGCACACATCAGATTTATTATTTAATAATGGACAATTTTAAATCTGTCCTTTTACTTAAATATCTTGATTATGTAAATACTATCACATACTATGTCAAAAATTATATATATTTTTTATTTTAAGGCAAGACACTACAGGTGAATGAAGCAAAATAAATAAATAAAATAATAAATAAATAAATAAATAACTGGGATATATCACCATGAAACTTCCCCAGTAGATTATTTGCATTAAGATAATTATTTTTTGTATTACAAGTTTTCTGAAATGTAGTGTTTAAATGAGACATTATCTAATTAAATATGCAGCAATGAATACAGCCAGATTCAAAATCGTTTAATTTGTGAAACTTTTTTGACATATGTTTTTGCAGAGGGAATTTTGGGTATTTCTTTTTATCACTCCATTAATCAGAAAATACTGTCAACAAGCATAAAAATGTATCATTTTAGTAGGGCTACAACTAATGATTATTTTATCAATTAATTGATTCACATTTAATTATTTTAAAACACCAGAGACTGGTGAAAAAGGTCAATCAGTGTTTCCCAAAGCCCAAGATGACGTCCTCAAATGTCCTGTTTCACTCACAACTCACAGATATTGAGTTTGCTCTCTTGGAGGAATAAAGAAACCAGAAAATATTCACAGGCAATTATTAATATGATTTTTTAAAAATCGATTAATCGCTACAGCTCTACATTTTAGCATTGTTTTTTTGAATACAATGTTACACATATCAGGCTATGAATGATATGTGAACCCCATCAGTAAAAAAAACATCAGATTACAGAGAGGAATAAAACCGTAAAGTCTAGTACATGTAAGTGCTGCTGATGTGGAGATGTCTGGCTCAGAGAGAAAGAAAAAAACTGATCTGGAGAAAACAACCTTTAAAAATATGCACTGTAAAATACACAAATGTGTATTTTGGACATTTCTTTTCCGCTAGTGTAAAAGAGGACATGGTACGGAAGCAAAATAGCCACAAATCTCAAAACTGACCAATGCATGAAACAATGCGCTCGCCTTGTCTGACCTTTAATATTTTCACTATTCATGCCAATTTTTACTGACTCACCGAACATCCTCAATTAACTTGCTAAATTCTTTGGTTTAAACAAAGAATGTCCCTACATAAAAAGTACAAAACACTAAACATGCTCATTCCTCAAAATACAGAGTTTCAGTGCTTTCTACTATGAAACATTTGACTACAAGCATTTCTCTTCATTTTCCCTTGTCAGCAGCACTATAACATAATTGCTTCACCAGTAATACTGTGCATTTAAAATAGTGAGAAAAAATGGGGAAAAAAAGCAATTCCTTTCCTCTTGACTACTCATGATAAGGCTGAGTGATTTGTAAAAAGAAAAAAAAAACATACTGCAATTATTTTGACATATAGTGAGATTGCAGTATGAGTCTGAATGGTAATTTTTGAATTCTATTTTCCATTAAAAAAGATACAAACCTGATGATATGATTTTTGCCAGCGTCTGTACCAGTCAAGCATGTTGTCTTACTTCTGGACAATATGATTTATAGGCCGGTGGTCTGGATGTTGCACTTGGCCATACTGCAATTTTGATAACATTTTGATTAATCGTTCAGACCTACGGTCAAAATATTACCATGCACTGAGAGTCTGCTAGAGCAGTGTCCATTGTGGGATATGTTATGATTATTACAATGAACTTATAAGTGACTCAAATATTTTATTTTAAATGTAACAATGAATAAAATTCAGTGATAAACATACACTATGTTGTTATAAACTGAAGGACTCGCTGCGTCTGGTATTGCCCACATTGATTCAGATGTTTCATTCTGTGGGCAATGTGAGTTTTTTGAGACAAAGAAATAGTAAAATACTGTAAGGTATTATTGCTCCTCTCTCACCGTTTGGGTTTTCTCTCTCCCTCTCCCTCCTCCGAATCCTCACACACCTCCACATACAGACTGATAGACATAGCCCTAGACATGCACTCAATATATGATGGAACATCTATTTTTACTCCTGGTAATGTGCTAAATTTTGTGCGTCTCTGGTGGTTCACTGAAAACTTGCATGGACGTTGACTGTACACTCATATTTTCTTTTTGTGCGTCTTCTCCGTTTAGTCTGTCACACTGTATTGCAATAATAAAAAAAGAGATTATACTTAAACATTAGAAAGAAGTTGCTAAATATAAATTAGACAAGTGACTCATTTGTTACCTACGATATGGTAAAAAAAAAAAAAATCATAGTGCAATTACATTGACATATATTGTGAATGTGATATGTTTCACTATTAGTGGAAATTCTCATTTTTGTACCACAATTTTCATTTTCACCGAAAACAAAAATCATCATGATGTGACATTTGTTGGGGTCTGCAACAAAAAAAATAATGCCATGCCATGTACGGCGTCTCTGTTAAAGTATAGTGATTTTATGCTTTTCAGCATTATTGTATTTTAGATTATTACAGTAAACTGAAATAAAACAGGTTTGGTGTGTGGAATAGAAACAGTTACTGTTTGACTGAATTATTTGATGATGCCCGTTTTATTTTAAATGAAACGATGATTAAAATTCGGTGATAAACATGAACGATGTTGTGATACACTGATAAACTCATTGTGTCAGGCACTTCCCAAATTGGTGCAGATGTTTTATTTTGCGTGCTGTGTGCGATTTTGAGAGCAAAATTAGGAATTTATATTTGTGTGTCTGTCGAGCCACAGATAGATAGTAAAACACATTAATGTTTTATTTTTTCCCATCTCTCTCCCTCCTCTGAACCCTCACACACCTCCACATACAGACTGATAGACATAGCCCTAGACATGCACTCAATATATGATGGAACATCTATTTTTACTCCTGGTAATGTGCTAAATTTTGCAAGATTCTCCAGTGGTTCATTGCGAACTCGCATGGATGTTGACTGTACACTCATGTTTTCTTTTTACTCACTTGTCTTCTCTGTTTAGTCACTGTATTGCAATAATTTTAAAAAAAAGGGGGATTATACTCAAACATAAAAAATAAATTGCTCGGTATTAATCAAATAATAAATGACTTATTAGTTATGCTACCTTCAAATATGGTACAATAATAATATTAATCATATTGTGATTACTTTGACAGATATTACAATAACAAGCTAATTCAGGATTAGCAGGAATAATTTTGTTTGCATTACATTTTTTATTTTCACTGAAAAAAATAAAATAAAATCAAGACGATGTGACATTTGTTTGTAACAAAAGTAACATATGAACTTTTTTTTTTTTTTACATCAAGAGAACAAAATCTGTAGGCCAGAGCATCTCTGCAGCACTACAATTCTTTATTATAATGCTGTTTGTCACATAATTTTCCTTTATCAAATACATGGATCCCTGGGATTTGGATATCGCACTTGGACATACAGTACTGCATTTCAGTAATTTATGTTGTTAGAGCAGTCTGTTAGAGCAGTGTAAACTGTGCTTTAAAGTTATATGCTTTTCATGGATGCATTATTGTATTTGAGATGATGACAGTAAACTTATAAGTGACTGAAATATTTAAGGTTTGGTGTCTGGGAAAGAAAGAGTTACTGTTTGACATAATTATTTGATAATGACAATCTTATTTTAAATGGAACAATGATTAAAATTCAGCGATAATCATATACAATGTTGCGATGTTCTGATAAACTCACTGTGTGAGGAAGTGCCAGAATTGTAGATGTTAAGGTGTGTTAAGAGTTTTGCAATTTGAAACTCTGCTGAGCCAAAGAAATAGTAAAATATAACGTATTATTTCTCCCATCTGACACTTTCCGTTTCTCTCTCCCTCTCCCTCCTCTGAACCCTCACACACCTCCACATACAGACTGACAGACATAGCCCTAGACATGCACTCAATATATGATGGAACATCTATTTTTACTCCTGGTAATATGCTAAATTTTGTGTGTGTGTGTGTGTTTTTTTTGTGTGTGTGTCTCCAGTGGTTCATTGCAAACTTGCTTGGACGCTGACAGTACATTGTGTTTTCTTGTTACTCACTTGTCTTCTCTCTTTAACCTATAACATAAATATTATGACTGCAACTTATGATTATTTTCTTTATGGATTAATGTGTTGATTATTTGTTTTGATTAGTCGATTATTAACTGATCAGTGGTTTGGTCCGTAAAATGAAATTCAAGAATTTTTTTTTTCAAAAGCCCAAGTTGACGTCCTCAAGTGTCTCTTTATGTTCAAAACCCAAAGATATTCAGTTTACTGTCATAATAGGAGACAAGAAACCAGAAAATATTCACACTTGAGAACTGGGAATCAAAGAATTTGGACATTTTATCATGAAAAAATATCTCAAAACTATAAATCAGTTATCAAAATAGTTGGTGATTAATTTAATAATCTATTAATAACTGATGAATTGATAAATTGTTGCAGCTCTCATCATATTCTATCACTTTATTGTTACACAGTAGAAACTGCTTATAGAAAATTGTTTATATACAAATGGTTAAATGATTTGCTTGTAGTAATTCAAGTAGTACATTTTCTATACAGTATTGAACCTATTGTATTATAATTTAATTTAATTTGTACAGTATATTCAAGTGTGTTCTGTATTTTGGAACATTTAATAAAATTGAGTACATGGTGAAGCTGCCCATTTCATGGCTTTATATTCATGTCAGAAATATACAAATGTCAATTACATGCTAATCTGCATGATAAATAAAGAAAATAGGGAAAATAATCAGTTATAATAATCATACACTTCAAAATGACCCAGACAGTGATCAGGATAAGAGGTTTCTACTGCATGAAAAGATTATTATTTAACCATATCATTATTATTATTACTTAATATTGCTTAGCAAAAATCAAATAATGAATAGCTAATTACTTATGTACTTTGTTCAACTTTTATTCTGTCTTAACTGAGAGGAAAAGTCTTTTTATGCCTTTTTGAAAGGATCACAAAACCACATGTGGAAAAATCAAAGTGTTAAAAAACCCTATAAAGTAACAAAAAGTGCTTCTCATGAACTATAAAAAGTCTTTAGGGTGGACTTTCCCTTTAATTTGCTGCAGCAATTACAGCTCTACAATCACCTTGCTCTAAAAATAGCAGCGGCAGGGAAAACATACACAGCACGCTTCTTGTTACTTTATGTTGCCGTCACGCTGCGCGAGATCCCTCTCAGATCTGTGGATCCATTTTGGCACGTGAGGTCCTCAGGTGGACATCAAAGATAATTCCCCTCACTATAAAGCACTTGAGCGTAGTATGTGGGCTGAGGATCAAAGAGGGCCTGCACTTTGTCATCCTTAAGCCCCCCAACCCTCCCTTACCCCTCAACCTGAGCATGGTACAGTGAGACCACACACACACACAGAGTACAGAGTGTGTGCCTGCTATAACCCCGCATGAGAGAGGGTCAAGGCCCGGCCCAGGCTCGCACTGAATAGGGGTGCGAGGATCCGATCCCCCCTCGCTTTTGTGATCTGTCAAAGTGAACAATGACCTTGGACAGTTCAAAAATAAACCGCAGAGTGTATCGGTGCTTTCAGAGCCCGCAGCCACCCCGGTGCTGTCGGATGCCAAGAGAGAAAAAGAGCCGTTTTGTTAGTCATCAGCTTCACACCAGGGCAGGGAATCAATCTACCTCCCTCTGTGTACAAGAATATGAGAAAGTTGAATTATGTCTCTCTTGCTGTCTGTGTGTGTGTGTGTGCTTATTACACACACACTGAGCACCTATTTTTTTTAAAGCATATGCAGTATAAAGATGTTGACATGGTGGGTGTTTTTGCAAGAATGTATACGTTTAGGCATACCGCCAAAGGGTAGAAATAATGTGCTGCTATTACAGTAATTTTGTGTATTCATGTTTTTGAGTTTTTTCAGTGGTTAGATTTGAAATTCAACTGACAGGATGTCTAACTCTCCCTCTAAAAGGGGAACTTTATCTCACATCAGTATATCTACAGGATTTGTATGTCTTGACCACAGCCTTTTGTATTGATCTATTTTCTTTGCATACATTTACTGATTATAAATTTGTCACGTCTTAATTAGATTTATATCTTAAATTATTGGAGCAGGAATGTGTGCGCGGTAATATCATTTTTCTAATATTTTGTAATTATCTAAACTTAAAAAATAAACAACCCTTGAATGGAAATTGCACACATATCAAAATTAAACTTTGTGTAAAGCAAAAGTCAAAAGCTACATAAAGTTATTTAGTGATTGTGTTCTGAATAAGCTGTAACTTTTCGTGCCTCTGCCTGGTGTCTTTGCATTAGCTGCTGAGGCTCATAGAGACAGTAGTATTTAGTGCCAGTCATCTAAAGGCTGCAACTAACAATTATTTTCATTACAGCTGAATCTGTCGATCATTTTCTTGAGTCATCGATTAATTGTTTATCCTCTAAAATGTCAGAGGATGGTGAAAAAACTCTTGATTACTGTTTACCAAGTCCCAAGATGATTGATTTGTCCACAACCCAAAAGATATTCAGTGGCGAAGAAAAGAAACCAGAAAATGAAATCAGAGAATTTTTCCTCAAACAGTTACTCAAAGTGATTGATTTATTATCAACATAGCTGCCAATTACCAATCAGTTAATCAACTAATCACTGTATCTCTACACTGATGAAAAAGTATGTTCAGAAATTTGAATAATATACTGTAATTGACAGTGTTGTTACTGTAAGTATCCAGGAGGTCCCCGTGTTAAGGAACTCTGATATTACTGTCATAAGTAACTCTAAAATTAATGTTTGCAATGATTAATAAAAGACTACATAAAATTTCAGTCTAAAAGTCTGTTCACAAGAAGAGGAAGTCTTTCTTGAAACATCAAGTAACAATGCTGTGTTAAAGTACAAATATTACAAGGCATGAATCATGGCTACATTATTATAGAGACCAGCAGTTATACACAACACCACCGGACTCCCACAGGGTCAAACAATCAAACACAGACCAACGCTACAACCTGCGTCAGTCAAACCATTTGTGCTGCAACACCAGACTCGCTTATTACGCCCGTCGAATATCATAGTAATGAAAAGAGAATGAAATGATCCACTCTATAAAAAAATTCCCCTTCAAAAATAAGTAAACAACAATAAATACAAGGTCTTTTTTTTGCTTGTAATAAGTTTTAAAAAATGCAACAAGTGAAAAATGATATCCTGTGATATGAAAGATGCGTAGTCAAAAAACAAGTTACCTGTCAGGTGATTGTGTCTTAAATTAAGTGCAATGAGATATTTGACCAGAAACTAGACAAAATACACAGGACTTGGTGAAAACAACAACGACAACAAAACAAATCATGGAATTGTAATCATGTAGCCGATAACAGACCTTTTTCACAGAAGCCATTTTGACATGACATGGTAGGGTAAACACAGGTGTTAGCAATGATACTAATTACGGTTCCGTTCCATTAAGTAAAATGTTGCTCACTGGAAACGCTCTGATACACTTAATTGACCTTAATTAGTATCATTGGGAGCACCTGTGTTTATCCAAACTGCTTCATATCAATATAGCTGCTGTGAAAGAGCTCTGTAAAGGATTTTTGTACTTGGAAAAAGTGGCGTCTTTCTTGTGTATTAAGTACTATGTCTACCTGCACAGGAGCAGCTGTTTTGTGTTTTAATTCTGTCAGACACAAGTAGCTCTACCACCTTTGTTTTTGATTGTTTTTTGTTTTTTGCATTTACATAAAGTTAGTCAAGTACAGTAGCAATAATTATTAGCTATGAGTTTAAGAGTGTTACATTTTAGTTATAGAATGATGAATGCTACTTTAAAGCTTTTTAACTGGTTATGAAACAGATTAAATTTAATAGTGATGCCTCTATATGACCTAAAAGGAGCACACAACACCATGCACGAGAAGACTGTATATTTCTGAAAAGTTATTCTTAATGTCTGCCACTGGGTCAGAGTCTCCAGAGTGTTGAAATCATATAAAACCAGACTGTGTTTACATTTCCTGAAGTTACAAAGAATTAACAAGAAGCAGGAAGAGATTTTTATTTAGATAATATTTATTTTTTTATCTTTATATTTTGTGGTTATTACGGAGGAAACACTACCGCTTTTGTCCACAGAGGTCTCAAAAATCCATAAAAGTTCGATAAAGTTCTTTGTAGTAGCTTTAAGCTGTTCTTAAAGGGATAGTTCACCCAAAAATGAAATTTCAGTCATTATCTACTCACCCTCATGCTGATTGAAGTTCGGGTTTAGTTTTTTAGCCCACAAAACACTGCTGGAGTTTCACAGGAAAACAGCTTTGCAGAATCTCCCAAACTATTTAAGTGAATGGTGACCAGTTTTCAAAAAACAACTGGATAAAATAAGATGAAATGCCTCCATACTGCTCATCTGATGTAATCCAAGCCTCCTAAACACGCTGTTCACTTGTGCGCACACCATCACACCACACACACCCAGGTCAAAAACTGGTCACCATTCACTTCCATTGTTTGGGTGATTCTGCAATGTTGTTTTCTTGCGAAACTCCAGCAGTGTTTTTTGGACTAAAACATGAAACCCGACCTTCAATCAGCGTGAGGGTGAGATAATGACTGAAAGTTCATTTTTGAGTGAACCATCCCTTTAAAATTCAAAATTTTGCATTGTTCCATGTTGTCCTCTTTCACTTTTTGCATTGCATTACATTGCTGTTAACTCCATTGGCTTTTACTTTGAATACATTTTACAACTTGTAATAAATCAGATTTTTTTAAAAATCATACTTCACCTTTACCTGTCCCTGGGTGGGATGTTTTAGTGTTCTTTCCATCCATGCATACTGCATAATATATAACATGAGTGTACCTCTATGACCTGACACTCTTAAAAAAAAAGGGAGAAGACATGTTGCGCTTTCGTCAACTCTCCCTTTCATGTCCCCACACCTGGCTACAGCTCCTCTCCGCCCCGCATCACCACATCAAATAGAGGCTCCCAGGCAAACTCACATCCACTTTATCCCCGAGGGGGCGGCTGACTCAGCCGGAGTGCACATCTGCCTTGTTGTTTTTTACTACGATTCCCATCTATCCCTGCCCCCCGTCGCTCATCTGTCATCACCTGACAGTCAAGACACAAGGTGCATGACACTAGTTTTTACCGTAAAAAGGGTGGAGGGATACTTATTCATACCAGAGGGTTTACATGTATCGCTGGAGGCTACAATGGGGTTATTGATGTGTCGGCGGGGGTCATGACCCGGGAGGTATGGGTGGATCACTTTGAAAAGGTGTGTGTATGTGTGGGCGCTCATAACATCTCAAACCTCTGATCTTTTCCATTCACTGAGAAGATGAGGGAAATATTTCTACCAGTACTCGACTCAAGGCTGCACAACAAGTCTCTGGACACATTTAAACTGCAGCTTGTATTGACTCTAACAATCATGACTCAACTGACTACTGGCCTGGACGAAGGTGGTGTCTTTTTTTCTACCCTTTCCAACACCAAAAACACAGAGGCAAGAGTGTAACGAGTGGATTCAACAGCTTGTTTGCCTGCTGTAAACGTTAGCATTCCCACCAAACTAGTCTACTACCTACATTTTTCAAATAAGTCAAGAAAATCTCAGCTTCTCATAGGTTTGCTGTGGTTTAGCTTCGAACTACATCTTGTCTTGCATGATATACGTCACCAACACAAATCTCGCTGTCCCTTGTAACATTATCTCACCTGAAGTATTTTATCCAGTGTCTCCTGGTCCTTTTATCAGCCATGAAGAGAAAGAATGTGTAAGACCCGCTGTTGTGTAACTACATCCCGGTACAAAAACACACAGACATCATAGCTTCAGCAGCTAACGTTAGCTTTTGTAAGGAGAAAGTCATGACATCATTTACATGACTTCTGGGTGTGTAGTCTTTCTAACTACATATCTTCAAATCTGATACTTGAAAAGTTTTATGACAAACTGTGACTTTCTTGACTTGAAAAATTATCTTTTAAAATTGACAATGGGATCAAGTTGTAGCGTTCACCTCAAGTCAAGCCAGTATTTCAACTTAACATGTTTCCTTCATCTCTGATGATCTCTGAAGCTCATTTTATGATTAATTACAGTATATTACAGATTTCTCCTTTAAACCAATCTCAACTGTCTTGGGTGGTGCTAAGCCGAGGATGCAGCAATGGTGACTCTGCAAAATAGTGTGAGGGGGAACTTGTTTTGGTAGAACAAATGCATGCGTTGAAGTGAGCCCTGGCATTAAAATGGCTAAATCACCACAAAAGAAAAGGTAAGAGCTAGCCTGCTAGCTTGTTTATGTTCGTATCATTAATGACAAGGTGCATCTTTCCATTTTCAGCATGCTGGCTGTTGTTTGTCATAGTGAGAGGGACTTTGAAACACAGATCGCAGTCATGGCAGATATGGCAGATGCCGCCTTAAACATTCACCCGATGGCAGACTCATGCCCACAGTCTACATCTGGTGAGTCAAACTAGATACGTAACTACAGCTGACTACACTCATTCTTGAGAAGTGAGACATAACTGTATTTTGAGGGGGGCTTCATTTTTACTCCTCAATTATCCTTAGAAAATATATTTTAAAAGATCAAACTCTTGGCTATTCAACCTTGTAATGAGCCAACCTCCTGTTGACGTCTTAAGGAGTTGACAAAATACATTTTTTTTAACTTTCACAGCATAGTTCCAGTGAGTAGACATTTTTTTTTACATTTTAGTTTTTAAAATTGCTAAGCATTCCCTTTGTACTAATCAAAATTTAAAAATTTTTAAATTTATAAATCATAATTATTTAGGTTTGACTTAGAAGGGCTACAGAGTTAACATGTTATGGTTGAGACACATCTGATGTTTCGTTCATGAATTTGTTGAAAAATAGGACATTTGCCAGTGCTTGAGCAGTATTCTCATCTTTTTTAAACTAGGAAGTGGGACAGGGGAGTAAAAAATCTGACAGAGCTGACAGAAATCTGGGCCAACATTTTCATAAAAAAACAAAGTTGATTATAATAGCACATTTTTATATCTATGTTATCTGTAGGTATTGTTATTTTTCGATTATGAAGGCTTTTAAATCGTGTATTTTATTTGTTTCACGTTGTGAATTCTTGTTTGGGATGAGGATGTTTTCTGCCACAGTTTAAGTTTAGAAAGTTAAGAAATTAAAAAAATAAAAGCAGGCCAAATATTATATTCATATATATTAATATATTCAATATATATATATAATATATTTAAATCCTTTAAGAATATATTTTTACCCAAAAAAAAAAGGAAGAGCGTTGGTATAAATATTTTAAGTTAATATTTTAAATTACGTGTTTTTGGAAGGACATGATTTGTCTCGATTCTCACGAGTGGGTAGCGACTTGTCATTTCAGAAAGCAAAATTGATGATCGCTGACTAAAAAATACGAAGCTTGCTTTTGTGTACCTCTGTGTGCGGAAATGAGAACATATTGTTTCAAAAAAATACCACAAACCTTGATGGTAAATCTGCCCACGATATCAGTGTAAACTTCATATGTGCAGCGTGAGAGCCGAAAACTAGTCAACCCACAATTTTGCTATGTAGGACTGGTTTCGGTTTTCTTTTTGCTCCTTTGTTATTATGAGTGCATGCATGTGTGAGAAAGGCAGATTACTGTGTGAGGAAGCATAAATTCTGCGGTGATAATTATTGTGAGCGATGTGTCTGTGTGTACGTGTGTGTGTGTGTGTGTGTGTGTGTGTGTGTGTGTGTGATCAGTCACCTCAGACTCATTACAGCAAAACACATCAGAGGCTCTGTAGAAACCTGTATCCAAGTCAGGAATGGCCGGCGCTGGGTTGAATATTGTCTTTACTGCAACAAAAAACCAGGCAGTGATCCATTTTATTGACCAGTGTCAAATATCACAATCCACAGGTCACTCAGAATAACAAGCAATTATTAACAGTATATCATTGTTCTCGACAATGCAGCCAGTTATAGTTGTCAGCCTGCCTTTAAAAGGATACAATTCTGACAATGTCCCTCAGTGACACATTTTACAATTGTGTGATGTTTCTTTTCCATTTCCTAAGCCTCACTGTCAAGGTCTGGCATTACCTTAATTAAACTTTCAATGGGAACAAAGGCTAGCGGGGCTACCACTTGGGATTGCTCTCGCAGGCAAAGCTCAAGTGGATAAGCTTCTATAAAAAGACACCTTTTAAACGATTAAATTAGCATTCCCCCTGAAAAAAAAAAAACACTGGTGAGAGAAAGAGAGAGAGAGAGAAAAAAAGGAGAGCTGGTGGAAACGGCCTCACATCCTGTGGCTGTTTGTGGTGCGCTGTAACCCCTGCAGTTCCAGGATTGTGTGTGTGTGTGGAAAAGATTCAACATGAGGTATACAACCCTATATATGCGTGTCAGTGTGTGGGTGAGATGAGTTGTGACCCTTTCTGTGTACGTTGAGGAGTGCGGGAGAGGCAGAGAGCGGGAGAGAGCAGGAGTGTTTGTCAGAAGTAATCCTCTGTACGTGTTGCACATCACTGTCTTATGCATATTCATGAGCGGAGAGCATTAATGCATCTAATACCATGATTTCTGTGTATGTGTGAGGATAAGCCCAGCTTGACGAAGCGATTAATTCTGATATCTCTGTGTATGAAATAAAGCCTCATGCAAGTGTGTGCGTGTGTGTGTTTGTGAGGGAAATATATGTTCAGCGTTGGTGACATCAAAGTCTGTTGCGCAAAAGTGTGTGCCTAGTTGCTGTGTGAGTGTGTGTGTGTGTGTGTGTGTGTGTGTTTGCGTGGGCACATAAGAGAGCAGCTGCGTGGGTTTGTGCAGGGCTTTGGCCACCTGGCGCTTTGAGGTGGATGCTGGGCTGCTCGCGAGTAAAAGTGGAAATAATGTCTCTCTCAACACACACACTCATACTGTACTGTATGTATACCCACATGAGCCAAAGCCATGTCACAAAAAATAAGTGATGCTGATGCTGGGCTCTCTCTGACTCCTCTTCTCTCTCTGTCTGTCAACTCAAGTGCACCTCCATTTCCATCCCTTAGATATCTGAAATCTCTGATGTCTCAGTTTTTTCATAAAAGGAAGGATCTCCGTCTTCCCCCGAGCCTGTCTCCAGCCCTCTTTAACAGTTCCTCGTCTCCTCTTCCACTACAAATGCTGTTTTAAACTAGGGCTGCAAAATTAATCGCAATATAGCCACGTGCAATAACCAAACCGCAGAACCAGAACCAAATCACAATTTTTTGATAAATGTATGATGAAACAGCAATATAATGAGGTACTGAAGTGCTGCACAGATCCTAAAAGTCTTGTTCTCCAGATGAGAGAACACATGTTTATTTGGTACAGACCCAAAACATATATCACTACATCACAATTTTAATATTTTTTTCCAGTAAAAATGAAAATGGTAATGCAAAACTGATCATTCCCACCAATCGCAAAATAATCATATGACTTTTTACAACATCATGCAGCCCTGTTTTAAACTCTTGTATTTCATGCTATCCTCACCACTTAAAGCTACTGTGTGAAGCAATTTACATGATTTAATTGCTTTGTATTGCCAATGTGTGAATGGACTGTAATGTAACTTAAACAAACATAAATTAGCAATAGCTGCAGCCAGCTATTGCAATATATAGACACAAATGCCTGCATACACACAACCACAAAAACACTTGACATCCGTGGCTAAAGTACAGTGAGTGGGACTAACTTTTACCACTGAGACGGGAACTCTCTGCTGGGACCAATGATACATCCCACAAGTGTCTACAAGAAATGAAAGAGGGCGTGGCTATTGTGTAGGGGTGGGGCTAACCCACTCCAATGAAAAAGGATCTCTCTGCCCAGTGCAGTGATGCCTCCCACTAGAGCAGGGGTCACATGTGGCTCTTTTGCCCCTGTCCAGTGGCTTAGTGGGTTAAGACAAAAAATTATATGGAAATTAATAATGTTAATTTTTTTTTTAACATTTTAATTTTCATTTATCATTGTTGTAGGTCTAAAGTAATTCTTACATTCTCCAGTTGTAAAAATGTGTAGACTATACACAGATTTAAAAAACATGTTTAAATATTTTGTTAACTAAAACCTTGGGGACCTACTGACCGCTCAACCATCTGACCAACGGAGTGATCTATAGAGCGTCTGGTCTCAGCTAAAAATGAGACCTTCCCTGACTGTCTCGGTTGTGCCTACAACAGCTTGTGGACTTTGTTCTATGTAAAAGACTGGGAACCATTTCAAAGGAAGTGTCTTTTATGAGTGCTCTTAAGTGCCTTGCCTCTCTTAAGCTCTCCTACAGCACCAACAGTGGGCAACACCGGCTAATATTAACATAGAAAGGCAGTCCACTAACGTCAAGGAACGACTGGCACCCACCTTACGCTGGGTTCTTTCTGACTCTTCTTCTCTCTGTCTGCACCTCAGTTTCCATCCCTTAGACATCTCAAATCTCTGATGAAGTTCTGGCATTAAAGGAAGGATATCCGTCTTCCCCCTAGTCTGTTTTTTAGCTCTCTGTACCTGTTCCTCGTCCCCTCTTCTACTAAAATTGTTTGTTATTTTGGTCTAAGTAGGTTTTAGCATTGAAATGCTATTTTCCCAAGCCCTTATAGGTTTCTGCATGATGGTGTTGCTACATACAGTATAAATCCCCTAGGTGGAAGAAAGGGAGGGCATCGGTGATGTAACCAACTTCAGCGCTTTTGCTAACGGCTCAGTGGAAGTTTCCATTTAAAAAACCCGGAAAATAATGCAGATGGAGTCACCCTTTAAGAAAGCCTGACCTGAAGAACAGACGGTTTACAGAGAGGTGGAAAACTGATTATTTTTTAGTAGCCTTTAATATGACTGATTCTTGACTCATCTGTAAGGAGAGAGCTGCTGTTCTCCAGGAACACAAGGAGGAGACTGACAGCTGAACTAACAATGTAACAATATTTAAAATAAACAATATTTATATAAAATGTCTACATACTGTACCTGTACTGAGATAATACCTACTGTGACATTAAATGGTTCATTATTTGGTTTCATTATTTTTATTTTTATTTTATAAAGACTTCTACATTGTTTTTGTCAATTGTACTGTGCATATATCATTCAAGCATTCACTGCTAGACAATGTGTGCCAGTTTTTTGCACATGTACAGGTCATGGCTGGTCATTTTACATTATTATTTAGCAAAGAAGGACAGCAGAAGCACTTCAAATAAAAGGATAAATAGATTTTTTATTCAAGGAGCAACATGTAACAATTGTGCATCTACAGTCTATGGTTGAAGTGAGTTTTTTCTTCCCTGCCCCCTCCTCCCCAGACTTAAGGAAGGCCAGGCAGGCTGCAGAAACACTGGAGGAGCACAATTTGAGAGCATCATTTGACAATAACAAGCGAGGACGAGTCCTCCGCTCAGCTGTTTATAACTGTTTGTTGTCTTTCGGTGTTAAGTTAAGCTGTTATCCTGAAACCAGGAGTCCACTGCTCTGAAAACACACAGGCTAGAGTTTGAGTTCAGTGGCTGCCTGTCGCCGTACCAGCTAGACTGCATTAACATATTGCTCAATTTAACAGTTATAAGCATCTACTCCTTCTAAAAGACTGGTAATGATTTCTTACGACTCATAAACAGACTCATTTGGCTAGCATTTGGCATTGATTTGAACTCTAATTAACATGTAACAGGCAAACAATAACACAAGCTAGGGACTAGAATGGAAATTTCAAAGCAGGACAAATTGGCTGCAGCGTTGCTGCCAGAGAAACGATGTATTTCAATGTTTCCTTAATCTCTGATGACATATCATGGTCATTTTATGATTTATTACAGTAAATATATTACAGCTGTCTCCTTTAACATCGTATATTTTCGTTGTTTTTTAATATCTCGATGAATATTGTATCATAGAGTTATCTTACCTTGAGTTTTTGGTACCATTACAAATATACCTATGTAACAAATTCTCACTGAGTTTAAACCCCTTCTGCTCTACCTTTTCTCTTTGGTCTGCCTGAACAATGTCTCTTTTCTTTGGTTATGTTGTTCTCCTTTGCACAGACTAATCCACTCCCTGTTACAACCCCTCACAAGAGGAATCATCAGTTTTTCCTCCTCTCCCTCATCACATTTTTCCAGTGTTTTCCAGAAGCTTGCAGACAAACATGTGATGCAAATTCAGGACGACAATGGGACAATGGTGCTGGTTATGTAAGCTTGATTTTGCTGTTAATTGGTGTGATTATCATAAAATATGCGGAGTACTTCCCATCAGTCGGTTAGTGAAGCACTAACCACATGCTGTATGCCATGTAAACAGGACAAATAGAGAAAAGTATCACTGAATCATGTAAGAGGCTTACTCATGCTGTACTACTGTTAATACTCATATAATTATTTGTATTTAGAACTGGTAAGAAGGACAGTGTTGTCTTCCACTATCTACCCCCTCATTTGCCATCTGTGGCGTGACCACAGTGTTTGCGTCAAGCGTGTGACTTCAGCGCTGATGTCAAATGCATAGGCCCCGGCGCTCATCAAGTATACATGCAATAAGACTGCTGAGGGTGGAAGCTTATCAATATGCACACAACAGCAGCTTGTGTAAAATCCCCGCTGCAGCGATGCATGCAGGAATCTGCCTCTGTGATGCAAGGAGCCGCTTCCGTGGACGTAACATTAACCGGCACGTCGCACTTCTCAGGTTGCTCTGTTTTTGCTCTCCAGGTGTTAGTGAAACCACACAAACACACACACACACACACACACACGCTCACAGCTGCTGGGACAGATGTGGTAATACTGGGATGTGTGCATACTGAGTCACGTCTGGCAGGAGAGTGTGTGTGCGTGTGTGTCATGACTCTGGGGTTTTTTTTTCTGCACGGAGGTTCAAAGTCTGGTCGCACATGTGCGGGACGAGCGGCCAAACAGTTCAGAGAGCACGAAAAACAGTTTGTTGCTGTGGTCAATTTAGGAGGAAAGGTGGATGGAAAACAAGGGCAGAGGGAAAACAGAGTAAGACAGAGATCGCTCACACACTCTTACATGAACACACACATGCACACACACACACACACACACAAAAGGAATGAGTCATCAGTGAGTATGTGAAAGGGCTTTAAGAGGCTCTAATTGCATCTGATGAAAAATATAAAAGCGGCCTCTTGCTCAGACAAGGAAGAGGGGGAGGAAGACGGGGTGAAGGCGGAAGAAGAAAGAAAGAGTGAAACTACACAACTCCTACCACTTCCTCACTTCTTAGAATTAATTTAATTCCATTAACTTCTCAATATTAAATGGTAGATGGCAATGAATTACGTACATATGTTTTCCTCTCCAATAATTACACGCAAGGAGAATAAACTCTTCTTGATAGGTTAGCTCGACAAGTGTTTCTGAGAGCTGGCATCCACAGTACGTGTGGCTTGATGGTGACATTTGCGTAATTTGAGCGGCGCTTCACCCCCGCGTCATTAAATCCTCACCACCAAACCCATTAACACCCATTCTCTCCAGAGAACTCCATTTACGCAATGCTCTGGTGCGGCAGCGTCGAGGTGGCATCTTTGCCAAGCGTCTCCGCTCGCCTCGCCTCTCTGCTGGAGCCACATGCCGAGCCTAATCCCGTGGTACGGTCGGCGCGGCGAGGAGGAGGTGGGGTGTGGGGGGGCTCAGGGAAAGAGGGTGGCGCTCGGCGAGGCCATCTGGGTATCCCATCTGCAACACGGTTATGGCTGCGACTCTTTCGTTCTGGCAGCCTGCAGCGAGCGATTACCGACGACAGGCCCTGATGACAGGGGCGAGAGGCTCCCCAGACGTCTCGAATGACGCGGAGGCCGGCTAATAATAGGATGCTGTTAAAGATGATGAGCTCAGTAACCTGGTTATCACCGACAAGGTGGAGGGACAAAGGGACAGAGGGAGGACGGTGATCTAAAATAGGTTTTTGTTTTTGCAGGATTACAAGGATCCTGTTGGTATTTAATGTGTGTAAAGACGTGGTGGTCGATGTAGAAAGTGAGAAGCAGGAGCACAACAAACACTCGTGAAAATATTACATTTGTCCACATCTCACACTTCACTTGATAAAGTGATTCGAGTCAGTGGGAAGCCTCTCTCTAAAGAGTGTAGGAAAGTGTAAATGTGGAACACAAATCATCACAGAGATGCATCTTCTCATCCTCCACTGTATTTTTCTATCCTAAAAAATGGCATTGTCAGGCAGACAATGAAGTATGTGGAGGTTTCATAAGCCCACATTTAAAGCGAATGTATCCTTGAAACGAACTAGTTTGTGCAATCGTGTCTGAAGGCGAAAGTATTCTGCTGAATGGCCGCAATGTTTATCTGGGTCCTGGTAAAACAGAGTGTCATAGAAGCACAAATAGAAAAGAGTCATAAAGTCAGCGAACCTGCTCAGTAAAATCAGCTATACCTAGCTATATTAAATTTAAAGCTACTACAAGGAACTTTCATATTTTGTTGATTTTGGAGGCCCCTGTGGACAAAAGCTGTAGTGTTTCCACCGTAATGTCAAAATTAAAATTTTCAAGAGAAAAATCTCCCCTCGCTTGTTTTTAACTGGCTAAACACAGGCTTGTTTCATCGGATTACAAGGAGAATCCAGCCTGGTGGCAGGCATTAAATGTCTTCTTGCAGACATTTTTGTTAAGTTATAAAGGTTATACAAGAGCATCAGTAATAGACTGTGACTGTTTCATAACCAGTTAAAAACTCCCCGTAGTAGCTTTAAAGTGGGACACTGTACCTAAAATGTATCTTTTGACAATGAAGCATTCTGTGGCTGGTTTGTAGTATTTAGATTATGGTCTGTTTACATTCACAGTAGATACAGGAGGTTCCAATAGCTGGTGATATAAAAACGAATTCCAGTTTTGCTAAATTTTGCTTCCTTCTTAAATTCTCTCGCTGCTGTTAAGCTTGTTAGTTGCATGTATTGGTTTGCACCTGTGAAGCTGAATCTATACTTTCCGCATCCACAAGTATTTAAGGGTCTGTAGGTTCTGTGAGAACATCTGCGTAGCTCAAATGTGATGTGACAGCACAGACTTGTCTGCAGCTCGTCCACCAGGCCACAACATTACAATATGCTATGGAACATCTGTGCATGTGCATAACACGTTCTCCTGGTGGACTATAGTGAGTAGTATATGTCTGTTTGGAAGTTTATTCAGGCCTTAAGAGTGTATGCCTTCCACTCTGGCACTGATCAAAACCACTCTAACTTAGCGTCTTCATTGGCTTGCCTGACAAACTTACCTCCTCCCGTTTTATTGTCTGAATATTGGCTACAGGACAGGCCTTAGGATTTTGGTTGTCCTAAAGAAAATTTGGTTTGTGGCCTGAATACACTCCCACACTGGCAGAAATGGGCTTCCATGTAGAGAGACAGCTTATGAACGGCAGCACAATTGAACAATTCATAGAGGAGACAAGCATATAATACAGATCTATCTGTTTGTCGCTGTTAACAGAGACTCTAGTCTGCGGTGTAAACCACAGAATTGTAGAAGAATTTTATGCTCCATGATCAAAGAAAGTTTACATCACACTGTCGACATTTCTGGTCATATTCACACGCTCTCCTTCTTGCACTTCTCTGCATGAGCTCTCTCGCTCTCTCTGTCGCACCTAAACAGCCCAGTTTTCCAGTGGTTCATGCCAGGCTCGAAATCAAAAGGCACTGGTGTCTAAAAAAACGTACTGACACGAAAAAAGCAGAGAAGAAAATGAGCTATCAACTAATGCGGACAGGGCATCAAGGCCACTGTGGCCATAGAGCAACCAGCACAAAAAGTCAGTCTGATCATGTTGCCCTCCGCAACAGATGTGGCCCTGAATAACCACAAAGTTTTTGAGTTAGCAGCCAGCCCTGATTGGTTACCAGTCCTGTCACTCAAACAGAGCACCTAGTTTTTACTACCTGATGGAATTTTCTTTCTTTTCCTGAATCAATGTGTGACAATAAACTTGTATAAAACCTCTTTTCAGCCATGTAGGATCTGTTGTGTTCATAGAATGTTCAGTGTCAAGCTAGCTAATGAGTGAGCTCGGACAGAGCAGCTCACCTGGCCAAAGAGGAGCAGGCTCAACAGGGTAAATAGCAATGTATGTAGTTATACTTTGGCCAAACTTTGAGGGTTTGGAACATCCTCAGCACACAGATGGCCAGCAAAGAAGTGGATTATTTTGCAGAAGTGGTTTGAGGAGATTTTGATACTTTCTTGGACACATTTTCTTCCTCCGTCACAACTGAGATCCATTGCAACATCATTAAATCCACACTGACCACAGCCCTCGTTCCCACTTCTTCTATACTTTTTAAGAATAAACAGTTTTTTTCTCTGGCTTGAGAGGAACCTGCAGACAAAACATCACATGCAGAACAGTGGCACTCACTGACCTTTGTTCTCCTGAGCCATGCGTAGTGCCTCCAAGGAGGTCTGCGGGCTGATCTCCAGCTGGCACACCAGCACTTTTGCATGACGGATGGCTGGAAGAGCTTTCTGCAGCTCCTCGTTGCCCAGCAGCATGTTGGCACCGGCCACGATCACAATGGCATTCTCACCTGCCAGTGGACAGCAAAAGAGACGTGTGAAGATACAACAGCCACTGTAGGAGGAATCCATGGATACTCTCTAGTCTGTAAATTGGGTATATGTGATGTGAGATACTGTGGTGACTTACTGCACATTTTATTGTTACACTATGTTAAAAGAGTAAAATATCAACCAGTCATTTGGCATTAAAATATGTACAGTGTCAAATGGGGCTTCCAACAGGGCTGCCCCTCTGAAAGTCAAAGAGTCAAATCATCAGTCGGAGATCCCTCAGTCCCTCAGTTTTGATGGACAAAAGTCTGAGTTGGGTACAAAAATGTTTGTGTAAATTATAACCAAATTTTGAGGAAAAAGAAAAAAAGAAAGCAAATTAATGTGCAAGTTCCATCGAGTGCTGTTAACGTGTTGAGAAAACCTGTTGGTGGCGCTAATTCTCCAGTTGGCTGCCATTAAACCACTGCTGAAGAAGAGGGCACAACAAGACGAAGGAATTAAGACAGTCATAGTTTATTTGCTAAGTCTGTTTTCACTGCACTTTGTTGTGTTGTTCCTTTTATCTTTACACCGTTTATTTTTGGCATTAACATTCAGGATTTTTATGTGCAGCTTAATTTGCACATAAAAAAAATAACCCAATCCATTTGTCTTCAAGACATCTGTTATATATCAGAGAACTGGTGTCAGTTTTAAATGTGCTGCAAATGAACTTTTACATTCAGGTGCTCTTTGAAATGCCTCATTAACCCTTTAAGCATACACTCATTTGGTCATTGCATTGTAAACGTCAGAATACATACAATAAACCAATTTTAAACACATAAACACTAAGATATGTTTATGTATCTCAATCACTCTTTGGTTTGTTTTTCTCGTTCTTTTTTAATCAATTAAGGAAAGCGGTTAACACATTTTAATTAACTTAACTTTTCACATTAATGCAAATGGCATGTGCACACTGTTTTATGGGTCATTATTTCTTATTTGTTGTCTTGCAATTAACTGCTTTTAGTTAAACCTCAATCATCTTTGAAAACATAAAATTTTAACAGTCAGCTGCAAAGCATGATGACGTATGACGATGTATTTTCCTGATGCTAGAAAATCGATGCAAATCCAAGAGGGCTTCCACACATCATGGGAGTTTTACACAACTTGTCTGTACAGTATGTGCAACATGACAGAAATTGCTCTCCGTGAGGAAAGCCTTAGATTGTAGCAGATTGGAACCTGTGGATTCTCAGCATGGTTTTGGTGCACTTAAGCATTTGTATATGTGAGTGTGTGTGTATATCCGGTGATTACAGTCACTTGAGTAGCAGTGAGTCAATGGCAATAGTGAATGCATGGGCGTACAGTGTGTGTGTGTAGCAGTGAGAAAGTGTGCGTTGGCAACACACATGCACTCTTGGTTGTGCGTGAGCAGCACCATTTCTACAACGAGAGCTTTTAGGATCTTAGTGGCAAAAGCATTTACCTGCATCGTTGACAATGATGGAGGCAGCTCCTGTGGCGGCGTCAGAGGTCTGCCCCACAAAGTCTGAGACAGAAAGAAAAGATGAGAGGTACACAACAGAGTTTGAAAGTATCCATTGTTTGTCTTCCCCACAAAAAGAAATATGTTGCTTTTCTTTCTTTCTTTCTTTCTTTCTTTCTTTCTTTCTTGACAGCATAGCCCCAAAAAATAGGACCAACTTTTATCAAACACATCTCTGAAGAACAAAACGTCACCATCATAACCACTACTAATTGCTTTAAGTGCATTTGGCTTAGATCACTGCTTTTTGACTATGAAGAGACAGGCTACGAACACTTGGAGTCTGATATAGTATCGAAATCCACATGGTTTAACAATCACTGCTCATAACAATAGAGTAGTAGTATATTCAAAAGCCTTGAGTAACTAAAAAGAATTGACAAAATACAAACAAAAAAAACATCGTTCTGAGTCTGAACTTTTTGCCATGCAACATGAAAAATGGCAACCAATTTGGCATATCATGCAAAAATCCCTTTATCTTACCTGTGTGTACCCCATTGTCCTTGAAATTCTGGATGTAATTGTCTCCAAAGAAGTCTTTACCAACCTAGAAAAGATGGAAGGCAAAACGATAACAACAAAAACAGTGTCAAGCGGGGTCAGACTTGGTTAGCGGCAACTTTTGAAAAGTGGTATACTCAAACCTCAGTTGGGTTGGATTTTGTGTGCCCTGCCAGCATACTGGCATGGTGCCGCCGCCGCAAATGTGCAAAAACGAACACACAAAGTCAACAAACGCACACACGCGCAAACACACGACCAGCTGCGCCAAGCCTTCAAGACACGGTAACCCCGCCTTCACGCCTCTTCATGCCCACCTCGCTTTCGTTTTCCTTCCCTCCTTCCCCTCTTCCCCTGATCCGCACAGGGATGTCCACATCTGTAGCTACTTTGGGTTGTGGAAGGGGTCCCCACCTTGCCCTGAGGCGCCTACTTCGAACCCACGCTTTCCAAAAAACGTGCCAAATCGCGGGCACTTCTAACTGGCTGTGATAGTGGGTTGGGCTGGTATTGGCTGCTTGGCCCCATTCTCTTTGAAGAGCGGCCTTCCGTCTTGGATGTTTTTGACAAGCCCGGGTGTCTATTTTTGGGTTCTCCCCATGCCCGGAGAGCTCCTCCCGCACTGGGTTGTTATCGATCGGGCCTCTTTGTTCTGACAGAGGTGGGGCTTCGGTGCTTTAGTGCTCAGGTTGAAAGGCCACGCTGAGCTTACTGATTGGAGACTCGGGGTTGTATGGTATGGGAATAGGCTTGTTTGAAGGCGCGCAAGCGTGGGTGGGCGTATGCATGCGGCATGGTATTGATCAAGACAAAATGAGGCATGGAGAGTTGATGTGGTGAAATGACTGAAGTGTGAACGAAGCTATGAGGTTTTTGGTGGTTGTTAACTAGTTGGTGGACTATGGTAGCTTATGGCCGATTATTTGTACTGAGTAAGACGTGGATGAGCCAAAGGTTGGACAAGCAAAAGAACCTTTTACTGACATGCACACAGTCATGCAAACTAATAAACACTGTAATACAAACGCTTCAGCACAGCAGCAGTGAATGGCTGCAGACTGGATTCCAGTTTCACACCTTGCACACCATAGCGGTTTTGGCCCCCAGTCTTGCAGCTTGTACACATTGGTTGGCCCCTTTCCCGCCAAAGCCAATGAAGAACTTGTGGCCATGGATGGTTTCCCCGGCTTTGGGTAGCCTTGGTGCCTGGCTGAAGAAAAAAAAAAGGTAATGAGCACAATTTTAAGGTTTACACATTCACATTCAATAGAATCTCAAGGGATTTGGGAGATTAAAAAAAAGAAGATTCCTCTCCTTTAAGGAGTGCTTTGCTTGGATTTTGAATTTTATTTACTTTTTTCATCTTTTCACACTGCAGATTAAAGTTTAAAAACCTTCCATCAAACTTTGCAAAGTGTTTTATTTGGCACTGTTAGTGTTCTTCACTGAAACCAAGGAGTAAAGGGAGAAGTCAAAATGTGAAGATAACCCTTCAGGGCCAAATCTCTCCCTGGTTAAGCTATTTATTTATCACTGGAACATGTGCAAAAACACACAAACAAGAGGTTTCTGTGGAATCTGCTGAGAATTACATCTTTTGGTCTTGGGGAGGTCTTTCACAGAAAGGTCAACAAAATGCAAACTGGAATAAACGGAGCATAGGAAACTTTTTTTCTTTGAGTTGTTTCCCCCCCATTTTCCGTTTTCCATACTTAAACACAACAGTAGAAATAAAAACACAGACAGAACTTGCCGTTTACAACTGCTTCATCACTGTAAAAGGCACTCTAGATGTTTAACCTAGACATTCAGTCAGATATGCCCACGCAAGTCTCTCCAAATTTGCAAATGATGCAACTCGCAAAACCCATAGATGTCTCAACTTGACACTGACCGCAACAGTAATGCCTGACTCATCAGGGTTGGGTTAAGTCCCGCCCCTCCCCTCAGGGTTGATATGCCACAGGTGGGTGCCCTCAGGAGGAGCTGTCTGTTTGCTGATTCCTCCAATCACAGAGCAGGAGTGGCTGGTGAGTAACATGGGGAGCAGACAGTCTCATATTGTACGTCAGGACAGTGTGGTCTGGCCCCGGGCCAGTGCTGCCTGGTGCCAAAGGGTTTGCGGATGGTGAAATGTTGTCATAAACTTGTTTTTCACGCACGCTGTTGTTGCTCTTTTTTATACTTGTGTGTGTGTGTGTGTGTGTGTGAGTGTGTGTGTGGGTATGTGTGTGTGTGTTTGTGGCAGGTGTGCTATTACAGTAAGTTCACTCAATCCCAGGATTTCCAGTAAGTGAGACGCTGGTGGCAAACACTGGAGGTTGTTATAAATGCTGCTGTTTTTGCACCGGCGTGTGAAAACACTAAAATGCCCAGAGCTATAACAGGATGTAGGGTCAGTGAGGCTGAAATGTGGTGAGAAGCAAACGGAACAAAGGACTAACACATGTAAATACACACGCATGCACACACACACACACACACACACACACACACACACACACACACACACACACACACACCTCCTCCACACACACCTATTCTACTTTTGTGCAGCTGTCTTAGTAAATTTTTCCCACCTCTGTCACTGCTGTGTGACTCTTTGTGAAAAGAAAGAATCTCCACACTGACTCCAATCTACATATTTATGTAATGTTAATAGGCTATGTTTTGTTGAGGGAAATAGATGTAAATTATATACTGTTTCCACTTCATAAAAAGCTAATATCAATAAGGTGACAGGACAGAACAGCTGGGTTAAAAACCAGAAAACACACCTATGGCATCATCACAAAGAAAACAACAATGTGTAATAAATAGAGGATATTACTAATATTTGACAACGGAACAAAAACAAATATTACAAAAATACCTCCCTCACAAAATGTCTTCTGTGAAACAACTGTGAACCACCTGTCCTGGGTGTACGGAGAGAGACTGATACCAGCCTCATATCTGTATGGTAAATATGACTAGCACCAGTATGTGGTAAGCTTAGCTTAGGGTGCAATGGCTCGCCTGGCTCTGCCCAGCACTTTGAAAGCTCACTGATGAACACGTGTTTGTTTTATCCATCACTGTGAGGTTGCCAGGCTCGCAGCGATGGCAAAACTCCAAGAAAACCAGACAAGAAATAGTTTAGCACATAACAATCTGTAAAACCACAACATGTGATTTACACTAGGTTTTTGTACAGATTAAACAAATGAGATATACCGCGTGAATTAGTGAGCTTTAGAGATGCTGTTAAGTGGATTTTGTTAACTTTGGACATTGCCAGGCTAGCTTTTCCCCCGTGTCAGTGCTTATGCTAAGCTAAACTAAGCTAATTGGCTGCTGGCAGTGGTTTCTAATTTCGCACATGGAGTGGAGCTGCAACGATTAATTGATTACTATATTAATCTTCAACTATATTGATAATCGATAAATCAGTTTGAGTCATTTTTAAAGAAAAAAGGGTCAAAATTCCCTGATTTCAGCTTCTTAAATATGTGGGGGGTTTTTTTTACTCGTTTATGACAGTAAACTGAATATCTTTGGTTTGTCAGCAACAAAAGACATTTGGGGACATCACCTCAGGTTTTGGGAAACAATGACTGACATATGACACCATTTTCTGACATTTCATAGACATAATCATAGATTACTTACCGATTAATCTAGAAAATAATTGACTGATTAATCAACTAGGAATATAATTGTTAGCTGCAGTCCTAGTACAGATATAAGAGTGGTAATGGTCTTCTTATTTAAAGGTACTGTGTGGAATTCTCATAAAATCCTTGTTATTAATTACACCGGTGGGCTGTGAACTGTCAGCATCCTGTTGCTCATGTTGCTCGCGTGCATGCTTGCACTCCATCAGGTGCGAGTGAGCATCGGCCAAGATGGTGACGTGACTTACACGCGACTGAACATGATTGAGCCGGATCATGTTGACCGATGAAGTTTGATGGGTGCCAGCCGTTTCTTGATGTTAGCAGACTCCATTTTTAAGCTGATATTATGTAGTGTTGCACACTGCTATGCTGTAGGGGAGCACTCAGGAACCTGCATAAATGTCTCATCCTTTGGATTTTTCCAGAAGAACCACTCAGAGTCTTTCAGATCAAATCTGGCTACAGTCTGTTATGGGCAACCAAGAAAGTCAGTGGAAGATCTCATTTTAGTTAGCAACAATCTGTTCACACATTGGCAATACAAAGTGACTAATACATGTAAATTGCTTCACAAAGTACCTTTAACATGGGGAGGAAAGCCAGTAACCAAATTTTTCTAAAATGTAGAACTATTTCTTTAAGGTCTTACCATTAGGCTCTGAACTATTTGCTTAGTTGGTGTTTAGCCTCTTTGAAATGTATCATCATTGTGCATTGTGTTTTGTTGGTCAGCATTACATATACAACCTCTATGTCTTCTTTTGGGGGGACCCTTACAATTCATTTTTGAGCAGAGTGTCAGAGAATATGCCAGTGTTGCATAAGAAGGGATAAGACCACTTGAGGAAATTTTTTGTTTTCCAGGCCAGAGATGAAAATAAAATACAACTCTGATGTTTGTACGATAAATATGAAAGTAGAGCCAGGAGATGGTTAGATGGTTACCCTGCCTCTCGCTTACTGCATAAAGAAAAAAGAAAGAGCAATACCACTTCAACTACCGCTAGCAGCTGGTTAGCTTTGGGATGTAATATTTTAATGATGTACAACATTGGTTAACTGTTGTATCTGAGATGTTACGCAGCCACCCGCAACTAGCCGGGGCTGCCGCCCTGGCAGGTGGACAAGGTTTGGCAATATTCTGATCTAGAAAACAAAATGAAGGTTGTATGTAGGCTCAGGATAAACTGGTATATAACCACTTGACCGGGGCAATGTGTAACGACTTTCAGTACAGGCATGTGGACGTTAACCTGCAAGGAGTGCAGGCTGCTGCTGGTAGCACAGCTAATGTTAGCCACACTCAGCAAACCACTATGAAATCATTTTCTGAATTCATTTTATTATTTGTAGACTAGTTGACTAAACTTAATCCAAATTTCTGTTTAATCAACAGGAAAATCACATGCTTGGAAAATCCCTAATTAGCTTAGCTCATTATGCTAAGCATAATGAATGGAAACAGCTAGCCTGGCACTCTAGAAAGTTTTAAAAAGTTCTACCAACACGGTTAAAGCTCAGCAATTACCACATACATCTTGTTTGTTTACTGCATAAACACACAGAAATGTAAAAACTATCCCAAGTACAGAAAAGGTAATTGGGGCTCTCGTCTAGAGTGGTAACATCTTCTCATATACTGTAACTTTCAGCAGGACAGCAACCAAGTGTTTTTCCAAAAATATATATTCTTTTTATGATTTTTTTTTTGATTGATTTTTTTTTAACTGAACTTATCACTTACAGTAGTACTGAATATATCAAGCGGCACTAAGGCAGTTTATGGTCCTCTGCTTATCTTTTTTAGTTCTTTCTCTAGTATAGTGCATAATACTAGTAAACTGCTAAGAGGGCTTTTTGTGAGGTGTAAAGGCTTATCATGTAAGAAGCATTTATCTGTGTCCTTCATACACAGATGTTACAAAAATGCCCAGGAAACTGATTTGCTGTGTCGGATTCGATCTTAACATTTAAGTGCTCTTGACATTTATTGAGATATGAATAAAATTGTGATAAATAATGATACACAGCCTTTGCAGCATTGTTAACATAACATTTGGCTGTCAGCCACCTGAAGCCGGATAACTGACAGGTAAGATAAACAGATTTCCAAATTCTTAAATAAACCCACCCACGCCTCTTCATGCCCGGAGAGACACTTGGCTATTGTTGTCTGTGGTGAGTGCACCAAACAAACAGGGCACTTATGTGCTAAAGTGCAACCTCAGTGCGTTTTCTCCCATGGAACCAAAAGGCCAAAGCAGGTGTTCAGTGACGTGAAGTGTTTGCTTTGAGGCTGGCTCTCATTTCCCTCTCCTCCGTCTCTATTAAAGTCATTCCTCAGCTGTTGGTGAGCAACAGGGGGAAGTAGACTTGGACACAAACAAACTGAAATACTGTTTTCCAGAGTTTGAAGTCGAGCTTGTCTTTCCAGTTTCAAACACAATCTCAAAAAAGAACTTACATGCACAATACAACATACAGAGTGAACTCGAGCTTTTGTTCGAATTCATCAAAATTTCATAAAATTACTGAAGGATGAGTATAGATATTAAATGGTCGTACTAAACACAAAAGCCATTTTAATATCAGCGTGACCTTAAGCTTATATGGTGCATCAGACAAAAAGCTTTTTTATGCAGCACTGAGGAGACATTTTTGTTCTCATCTTGTATAATTTTTCATGAAGGTCCCTTCAGTTAAAGATCCAGTAAATCAGGTCAAGGTGCAGGGACTTAACAAAGAACAGGTAGAGCAAAGACAGCATACCTTACATGTACACGGCGAGCTGCTTCGCTAACAAGAGGAGCAGTGTCGGAGTGGAACGTAGGCGTTTATTTTTGTGTGGTCAGACCATTTGCTGGAGCCACGTGCGTGTTGCTATTATTCACTCAGTGGTCACAAACGGCCTGTATCAGTGGATATAATAAGCCACTCACCAACCTGTTCACGGTCTGAATTAGACGGTGCTTATGGAAATCACAGCTTTGTTTCATGTTTTTTTTATTATTATTTTTTATGAAAGGTTGCCAGACAGATCTTTAGCACAGCTTATGGTAAAGAAATAGAAAACAACGGGGGATATTTAAAAAAATAACAACTTGATACTTTGTGAAGAGTATTTTGTGTATTTCACTTCACTATTTCACAACACTGTTCCACATGACATCACTGAGGTGAAAATGCCCTCAGGGGGGTTGGGGGCGACTGTGTGCTATGAGAGTTATTCCCAAACTGATGATTTTGGATGTCTTAAAGGGGGCACGTGAAAAATCTGAGTGGCTGCAAGAAAATGAACAGGACAAAAAGAAAAGAAAAAAAATCATTTCAAGTTTTTGTATTAAAAAAAAGTTGAAAAGTAGTTTATGCACACCTGTGCGTAAGAAATGTTAAGATCTTGTGAGTAAAACAGGATTATGGTACAAAAATTTATATTCACGGGGTCACAGGAAAATTCTGAGAGGCCACAAGATAATCAAAGGGACAAGACAGAAGGA
>JAJHUR010090401.1:1682-26702 GCA_027495735.1 Lutjanus campechanus | reverse complement strand
TTCATCCTGTTGCACACATTCACGTTTCTCTCATGATGAACTTTGGTAACCCAACTTTTAATCGCCCATCATCATCAATCAGCACCATCATCAGGTCGAAGTAGAGACCATCTTGTGATAGGATCACACCAGCCGCAATACCTGTCAGCATGTTGACGTTCCTACACATGAGTACTCAGCAGCCATTATTATATGAGTATTCAGTACTCATTAGTTAGACCACACCAATTCTAAAACTCGACCTTCATGTTGATCTCAACTACACAACTTTAAAGTTTTGTGGCTGCATCTTGTGACGCTTGATGTGACTCTATCGCATTGACAAAATCTGTTCACAGAAACCTGGCAAATTAATTAAAAATGCTTCTATGTTAGTTCCCCTTATACGTAGGCATCTCCAGGACCACATTTTGCCATGATGACACAGACATACACACATACACCAACTCACTGGTTGAAAACAAGACCAGTCAAGCTTCATACTCGGTTTACAACAACTTCCTGTTTTATGGCAATTAATGTGTTGATGAAAACTCACAAGCTTCACTATCCAGCATCATCTTAAAACTTCGCTGACCATGAGGTGGATCTGGTTTACCTGCTAGGAGCAATTTGTAAGAGGACAAATTGCTGCCAGTAGGTGGCACCCTTGCTTGGACCAGACCCATCTTTGAATCTGGCCATCATTTTGATCTGAACTATTCAGCTGTAAAGTATTGTGACTGTATCTAAACACTTGCCAAAGTCCTCAAGATTGCTTCAATGGTAGCTCCTGCTACTTTAGGTGTCTGCAGGACCAGATTTTGCCATGATGACACACACAAACCCACAAGGTGAAAATGATACCAGCCGCACTGTCGCAGCTTGTAAATTTTTATTTGTCCAGTAGTCTACTTTGATTTATCACCAAATTACTGCAAAACTCATGACATTCCCATGAATCTCAGCCATACTTTATGCTTTGTGCTAATGAGCAAATGCTAGCATGCTAACATGCTGAATTAAGATGGTAAACATGAGAAATATTATGCCTGTTAAGCAGCATTTGAGCATTGTCTTTGTGAGCATGTTCATATGCTGACGTTAGCATCCAGCTCAAAGCATTGCTGTACCTAAGCACAGTCTCACAGAGATGTTAGCCTGGCTAATCTCTTTTTCCTGTTGAATCTGAACATGCTAAAGCTCTGGTGCTACGTACTGTAACCTTTTGTCATCATATATGGACTGATTATTTCCATTTTACAACTAATCAAATACTGAAATACCCATGACTGATTATTTTCTGTACACTTTTTAAATCCTATTTCAGAGCTGCAGCAAGTGAAACAATTAGTTGCACCAGTTAGAGGGTTTACTGTGTGAGAGAAACTGTGACATTTGAAATATGTCTTCAGGTGAAGAAGCTTAACTCCTTTGCTTAAAGGACACTGGGGAGACAGTAACAGTAATGAAACTGTACGCAACTGACACTTTTTGGTGTGATACAGAGACTGGGCACATTGTTGATAGAGTTCTTGGGTCTTAAGATATCTGCATAGATAGACATATCAACAGAGGTGTGTAAAATGCATGCACCCTCACATCCACTCCACCTCTGACTTCTTGTTATTCTCATGTTACAAGATATACGTCAGTTGGGATTTGTACTCTGCTGGCTGTGAACACATGTAAAAATCAGCACATTGACACCACTTCCTCAATTATGTTATACTGCCATACAACTTTGGAAGCAAGTGTATCATGTGATCCGTTAATTTAGAGAGTAGTTTTTGATTGATCAAGACAGATATGTGTATATTTAAGACATCTCGTCCTCCTCCAGATGAAGAATCAGAGGAAGAGTTGTCCGTGGAGGAGATGAAAGAGAAGGCCGAAGCCGGTGATGCCAGAGCTCAGACCCGGGTGAGTGAAAGCACATGCACACAGACTGGCACTTGGCATTGTTGTCAGTCCTGCTGGTTGACTCAGTCTGGTTGTGAGCATGTGTCTATTTTTGGCTGCTTGGAAGATGATCCCAGACTTTCAATATGATACACCAAGATATTGTCACACATACAAATCATTATGAACACTATTACAGACTATTGCAGCACTGCACTAATTTAATAATAATGAAATATTTACATTTTCTTTACCAACAAAATGTAAAAAAAAGAGGTACTAGCAGAAGAAAAAGGGGGGTAAGAGGTGAAAGATGATCCAAGACTTGCATTTAAGACTCTCCAGCTCTGAAAGGGTAAATTCCTAAGTGGCTGGTTATGTGACTTGAACTTTCCCAAGCTATAGGTCATGTATATGCACATACGATGCACCTAAATAACCACCAGCATTGCTTTAACATGTCAAAGCATGTGACCATATCAGTACTGTGGTTAGATATAAAGTACACATGGGGTGATGAATCAGTGTTTATCGTTTCTGTATGAGTATAGTTGCTTTATAATAATAATACAATATTAGCAGTATTTACTGTAGATCCTCGGCCAATTTGTAATGCATGCTAGTAAAGCAGGTTTATAAGATTATATGGTTGTTATATCTAACAGTGACACAGACAGGAATATATTAATGCTGAGCAGTTTCAAATGATGGCAGATCTCATCCATCTACAAATAGACCCATTTGATGATAACTGTAAGGGAGCAGAGTTATGAAATGAAAGTTAAGATTAGAAAACAGTTACTTGATATACCACTGGGACCTCTGTTACCCCATGGAGACACTGACGGCTACAGGAACAGGGAATTATGGGTTGTGGAGTCATCTGTCGTCAGTGGGTTCCCTGAACTTCACTGTGAACTGTTTTGTTTTGAACTAATTTCTACCAAAAAAAAATAGTCTCAATAAAATTTTATATATCACTGGGGACACCGCAAATACAAGTTACTGTTGAACTGTTAAATTGCAGAAAGGTCAGATATTATTTCAAAATCTTGGCAAATTAAATAAAATTACAACTAACTACATGGGTGGATTTTATTTATTTCCTTTTCTGGTAAATCAACCTGTCAATCAAAATAAAATCCCCCAATTAAATGGACAATCTAGTTAAGGTTCTCATAAATGATATTATTTAGTATTATATTAATTATAATTTTACACCCATTACAAAGACATAAGCACTGATAGATATAAGTAAACATTTAAAATAACTCCTAGAGTGTAACAGAATGTAACAATATACCATACAACAGGTCTTACTGATCAAGATAATCACAGTAAATCTATCAACACTATTTATGAGGTAATAAACTAAATAAGTAAATCTTCAATAATGTAGAGTAAAGTTAAGGCAGTAATAATGCGAAGGCATTTAATGTATATTTTTATTATTCCACAAACTAGTTTATATTATATTCTAAATACCTGCAACTAATACAGTGCATTCAACTTTAAGGCAAACTTTATGTCCCATTGTACTTAGTAGTTAGTTGTCCAAGGCCACAAGCTGAATTAATCTCCTCTCCTTTGTATTTCAGCTGGGTCAGCACTACTTGATTCTTGCTGAAGAGAAGGACACAGAGCAAAATAATCATCTGGCTGTTAATTGGCTGATTAAAGCTGCTAAACAGGGAAGAAAACGTGCAGCGAGAAT
Source organism: Lutjanus campechanus (assembly GCA_027495735.1). NCBI lineage: Eukaryota > Metazoa > Chordata > Actinopteri > Lutjaniformes > Lutjanidae > Lutjanus > Lutjanus campechanus. The sequence continues at coordinate 23,107 of JAJHUR010090401.1, read as the reverse complement.
ACTGCAACGCTGTTGGATCCAGAGAAAAGGTTCAGATTACAAAATTCAGCGCATGCATGTATATGTTTGCATATTTGCATTTGTAGTTCCTTAAATTTTCCTTTGTCTGCCATTCTCTGCTAGGAATCACTCCAGAGAATGAGGCTGATGTGCGCAAGTTGTCAACAGAGAGTAAGTTTGAGCTGGCAGTACGTAAAGCAGCCATGATGATGTACTGGAAACTCAACCCAGAGAGGAAGAAGAAGGTGGCTGTAGCTGAGATGCTGGAAAATGTCGGCCAGGTCAATGCAGTCCAGGGTACTGTACACACACACACACACACACACACACACACACACACACACACACACAATCACAAACATTTGGATAGACACCACCAACACTAATCCTGCCTGATGTACTACAGACTGCCCAGGATGCTGGAGCTTGGTGTTATATGATAGCTGCCATTGCTGTCAAATATATTCCCCTTTGTGATTTCAGTATTTGCAGCTGTTATGGTGTAAAATATTACATTACACCAGACCTCCAGGGGTAATCTTTGCAACTTACTCACAATGTTGTGGTTGTTCCTCACCAATAGGTGGCACTGCAAGCAGAATTCCTGCCCCGACTTCAGGCCAGACTCAGAAAGTGTTAGAGAGCATGGTCAGCAACGAGTGTAAGTATGCAGACAGAGACAGACAGATACAGAAATAATGTGTCTCCTTGTGTAATTGTCTGCTTTGTGTCTTCTCAGCCACACAGATGGTGGACCTGGATGATTTTGTTGAGATGACTAAAAAGTACGCACAAGGTATTGTCCCCTCTACACCTCAAAATGACAGCCAGGTCACATCCAAGCCTGAAAGCCCTGCACATCATGTCAGGGATAAGGAGGTAATGACCCAGTCAGCAACAATAGAACTAATCTGTCATCATAAGGACACAGATGTCATTTTACTTTTGATTTTAACTGTTAAGACTAGTGTGTATGTGTGTGTGTGATTGTGTTTTAAAGCACAAGGCTGAGCTGGTCCCATCAGGATACAAGAAGTCCAACAGAAGTTGCTGGGGTTTTGGCCGAAGTGGGATGATGCTGGGCTCTAAGCAAAATGGGGCCATAAAAAGAGCCATGGACATGAAATCACGCTTAATGGTATCTTAATCATATCTAGTATTACAATTCTTGTATGTCAAGTTTCTATTTTTTTGGAGGTATTTAATCTGGTTCACTCATTACATTTTTAAGCTGGGTTATACCAGCGAGGATACATTTTTAACCCCTCTTAAATCATGGCTTAACTTTAAAGCTGCAGTGGGTAGAAAGTTGACTGTTGAATCTCATCTGAGTTAGGTTTCATTTTCTCCATCCTGAGCCCCTCCCACCAGACGAGCAGCACGCACTTCATGCACGCACACAGTAGTTTACTGAGGCAATCGTGAGCGAGCACAGACCGACAGACATCACTTGTGTGTAATAAATCAGACACTTGACAGTAAAAAACAGCAACAGAGGAGAGAAACTACATTTCAAAACATGAAGATTCATTGTGAGGCTACAGACGTACTGAGAGCTGAACATTAAGAGACTTTTAAAATACGTCTATCTGCTCTCCTGCACACACACAAGCTCAGTATTACAACACTCACTTGTTCAGGGGGAGAAAAGGATGCTCGTCATGGTTTGACTGCGGTCGGCACGATGCGACTGCAGCCCACTTGGAGACGAGTCAGGCTCGCTTTGTCCCTGCTCCAGAGTCGATCCATCTTGGGAATGGCTCGCCACGATATAAGTGGTAATGGAAATGCAAATCAGCGGCAACATGATTTGACTCGGTGTGGCCAAAAATGACAGTACTAAAGCACCATGTGTATCTCAGTACTCACCAGAAAAAGTTGATTATATCCTTTACATCCCTCCTCTCTTCACTCTCACTCCATGACTTTCAAATACATTTCTCCTCTGGTCAGCAGTCAACATGGACTTTAACTAGCAAACAATGCAATGTTTTGTTAACTTTTCATCCCGCTATTAAACAATGTAACATTTTGTTAAGGAATACAGAGCAGCCGGAAGTTAACAACACTTCTCCCTGTGTTATACTTACTAGGTCCTTACATCAATTTTATTTATTTATTTATTTATTTTTTCTTTATATTGATTAAGTTCTATTTCAGGTTAATCAATAAATTTGAATTTACTAAATAGAGATTAGTTTTTAATTGTACAGCAGAGCTCTGCTTGATTTAGTTTGGCTTAACTTTGATTAGAACTAGTTTTAGAGTGAATTGTCTTTGTTGGTGCAAGCCAGTCTTAATTCTCTTTCCTGGTTTTGCTTGTTAATTTCTCCAGCCTCTCTTTATATCTGTCTCTCTTCACTTCAGATACTGCAGTACCCACTGCATGCCATTGTTGAGATGAAAGAACACCTGGTTGACTGGGCATCGCGGGCGGGAGTCCAGTGGCTGAGCACAGTCATCCCAACGCAACATGTCAACGCACTAATTTTCTTCTTCATTGTCAGCAACCTGACTGTTGATTTGTTTGCTTTTGTCATCCCTTTGCTCGTCTTCTACCTGTCCTTCATTTCAATGATCATCTGCACATTGCGCGTTTTCCAGAGCAGCAAGGTGAGGGCAGATGGCGATTTTGGACATACCCATGTATGTGCATTTGGTTTAAGGTTTTCATTTTACTGAAGTAGATGAACATGTTGGAAGTTTTCCATTTGTCTTCCTCTCTTTTTGTAAACTTTTCCAGTGGGAAACTGACAGTCAAGTCTCATAGTTATTGTCATTAAGCTCAACACAGTAGACACTGATCTTGTGATTTAACAATAATTGTACTGGTGTCTCAAAAATTGGAACATAACGTGGTAATGATTTATGGATGTTGAATGCTGCATATACAGTATTAAAAGATTTAAAATCCATTTTATTTTAAACTCTCAGCAATATTGTTTTTACTTTGATCTTATATCTTTCCTCCCCCTCTTTTTTTTCAGACTTGGGAGAACTTCAGTGCCCTGACATCGCTGCTTACACGTTTTGAACCTGGCCTGGATGTGGAGCAGGCAGAGACCAACTTTGGCTGGAATAACCTAGAACCGTACCTTTATTTTATCCTGTCTGTTTTCTTCATCATTTTCTCCTTCCCTGTAGCTGACAAGGGCTGGATCCCCTGTTCTGAACTTTCTACTGTGGCCATATTCTTCACTGCTGTCAGCTACAAGAGCCTCAGCCCCACAGCTGCAACATATGCACGTCGAGCAATGCTCATAGAGGTCAGGGGGCACACGACACTGGTGTAACATAAGTGGTTAAATGATCAGAATCACAGTTTTGCTGGGCTGTTTTTTAGTAAGTTTAGCAATTTTTGTAAGCCAAAGGATTTTAGTAAGCCAAAGGCTTACTAAAATCTTGGGTATATATTCGTATTTGATTTGGTGAAAACAGAAATGTGGTCATTTTAGTGTTATTTAACCTAGGTCTGGGCAAGAAAATATGTAGTGATATGTATGAACAATAGACACTTCATCAGTAGCAATAATAAAATTGTCTCTTACATGCATTAAATGCAAACCACCATGAAAGAAATTCTTAAAAGGACAGGCCAGCCAGTGGTTAAATTCAACATTTTTTCCTTGTCTTTATTAAAAATAGGTCAATGGAAATGTTCAATAATTATTGATATCAACTGAAATGAAACACTTTAACATGATACATTTTTCAGCTATATCGCCCAGTCCTAATTTAATCTTCCAGTCTTGAATTTGAAATAGAACAGTTCTCTCAAACTCTATGTACTTTTTTTTTAAAATCCAGGTAGCATCATCTCTGTGTTGCCTGACCCAGTTCCTACCAGAGCACATGACAGTGCTTCGTTTACTGGGACGCACTTTTGCTACACTGCCACTGGGGGATTCAGTGGTGCTGAAACTCAGTCTCCCCTGCCTGCTATATGTTTACCTCTTCTATCTGTTCTTCAGGTAAGCAGGAGCATTTGGGCCATCGGATGTCTTTGTTAAATGCCAGTTCTGACATGTGATTGTGTCAGCAGGCTTTAAAATCTATCTCAACATCTTTTTTGTGAATTAATAAATCTATGCCCTCAAAATTATTAATTTTCTTTCCTCCTCTTTCTGTCTCTTTTCACCTCCAGCATGGCCAGGATGCGTGGTTTCAGGGGGACTTACTGTTTCCTGGTTCCTTACCTGGTGTGCTTCATGTGGTGTGAGTTCTCGGTGGTTCTCCTACAGAATTCCTCTGCTGTGGGTCTGATCCGCACCTGTGTGGCCTACTTCCTCTTCTTGTTTGCCCTGCCTGTTCTGGCTTTTGGCCTCGCAGCCATGCTCTTCATCCAACTCTTCAAGTGGTTCCTTGAGTTGGAACTGACGAAGATGATTGTGACCCTGGTAGTTTGTGCGATCCCCGTCACCCTGCGGCTGTGGACACGGTTCAGCATGTCTATCCTGGATGTCTTCCGCTCACTGACCCAACGCGGGCCGGTCAAACTCATCTTACTCTGCATCTCCATGGTAATCCTGTTCTTCTCTATCTATGTGTACCATGCAGAGGGACAGAAGGTGTACAACTCCACCCTGACATGGAGCCAATACAGCCAGGTGTGCGGGCCACCTGCCTGGGAAACTAAAGGCATGGCCCAAACACAGATCTTCTGCAGCCACCTTCATGGACACAGAGTCACCTGGACTGGCCGTTTCAAGCACGTCCGTGTGGCTGAGACAGATAATGGGGCACAGTCAGTCATCAACTTGTTGCCAGTGTTCTTGGGAGATTGGATGCGATGTCTGTATGGAGAAAGGTATCCCAAATGTGAACCAAAGAATGTGACAGCTGCCAATTTGGCTGCCAGTTCTGCTTCATCTGCCGCTTCACTGCCCATGCTGCTCCACATGCAAGAAGAGGAAGAGTTGTGTCAGATCAAGGCTCTGGCCAAACAGACCTGCCATATTAAGCGTTTTGACAGCTACCGCTTTGAGGTGACAATAGGGATGATCCGGGAAGGAATCGCGGAGGACCCAGCCAGGGATATACTCCTGATGGCCAGCCATGAGTTCAGACAAGTTCTGCTGAACCTACAATCTGGAAACATGGTGGAGTTCAGCACCAAGCTGGAGGGCCGTCTAGGAGCCAGAGCTCCAGCCTTCGAGTTGAAGGCTATCCACTGTCTGGACTGTGTGTCCTCACTGCTGACTGGAGGCCGGCAGGTGAAGATAGAAAGAGACTGGAGACGCACCACAATGAAAGCCCTGAAGTTTGCATTTGATTTTTTCTTTTCTCCCTTCCTGTCAGCAAAAATCACAGCCTGAAAAGAAAGACAGCAAGACAGTAAAGAAGAAGCTGAAGTTGTAATGACTGACTTGAAGCTCTTCAGGAAACCATGCTCTCTTTTTCTTCTGATGTAATTGTGTTACTAATGTAACTTATAGTATTGTTTACAAGTTGATCTAATATGGATCTACAGCTCGTGTTTCTGTGTTGAAATTTCAACAACGTGATAATATCTAGAAAATGCTTTAAAGGACCAGTGCATATGATTTAGTGGCATCTGGCAGCAAGCTTGCAGATTGCAAAAACGTCATCCCACCCTCCGCTTCCAAGTGTGTAGAGAATCTACGGTGGAAGCAAAACTAACACAAAACACAAAAGGCCACATCTTAAGTTAGTATTTGATTTATCCATTTGGGGGAATGTAGAAGCATGGCGGTGCAAAATGGCAGCCTCCATGGAAGAGCACCTGCGCCCTCTTAGATATAAATGTCTCATTCTAAGGTAAAAAGTAACTGTGGGCACAACTCCAAAGCTTGACAAATATGTTGGATGCACGGTCAAAACGAGGATCGAAAGCATACAAGCTACCAACACTCACTGATAAATAGCTTATGTTTATCGCAGGCAAAAAAAAAAACATAAAGGCGTTTAAGCCTTAACTCTAGCTCTTTGACGCTGATGATGGCTTGGAGCTGAAATGCGTTCTGCATCTGCTTTTTTTCCCCACAATAAACAAGTAAACTATTTATCAGTGAGAACCAGTGTGGAATGCTTTTGATCTTTCTCCTAAGGTAACAAAAACACAACAATTCTTATTTTCAGATGATTATACACTAAATCATACTTACAAATATTATATTCCATTTATGCCATATTCTGCCACTAAATGCCTGTAAATCTTACACACTGGACTTTTATTACTATACTTTTACTACTTCCTGTTTGTGCATGAGTTTACACAAAGACTTTACTGTTTCAGTTCATTTACCTCTAAAGCTGTTCAAGAATGGTCAGATACCAAATTTGGCTTCAATCACTTTGAATTTCAAACCCTGTTTACATTAAAAGGACAGTGGATGTGAGCATTTTCATGTAGAACTTTTTCTTTCTCTGGCAAAGTATTTCCAGTACATTGTACCATAGAAAGAAAGTAGTTCCAACATGAAACACCTGACAACAAGATATGTGGATTATCTTGACTAACTGGGTCAAGCTTTTACTTTTCAGTTTTTGTGGCAGTTTGAGCACCACAAGCTGAGTGTCATTTAGTTCCATTATAATCGAGAGAAGGCAGACATCTCTACAGCCAAAACTCAGCAACTCACACCAAAACAGTCTGGATGGATAAACAGCACTACAGGCCAGAGGAAATATTTCTATTTTTAATTTCAGGGTGAACTGTCCCTTTAAAACATTCTTCTACTTGTATCCAGGGTATTGCTTTCAAAAAAGCTTGTAATTTGATGGTGCAAGATTACATGCACGGAAGCTAATGTTGGGTGCTGACCACTTCTTAATGCCTGGAGATACTGCACATTTGTTAGAAATAATTTTTTTTATCACATGTCATTTATCTTTGATAGAGCACTGTTGCTGCTGCTTTTGTGTTAAGAGATGTCTTACATGTATGGGAAATATGTTTGCATGTACAGTATTTGCATATGTTTGTGTGTGTACACATTAGTGCATTTTTGAATGTACATTTACCTATTTATTTATAGGTGTTCATTGCATAGGTTGTGTGGCAGAACATGTATATTTCTGGCTCTGTTGGCCAAGATTTTCTTGCTTTGTGGTCTTAAAGCATTCTTGTCTTACTCTTATTTTTAATTAATAATATGATTATCCTGTGCCTTGAGCTACAATGCAGCTGTAGTCTCAGTTTCATGGTTTGCATTACACACTCACACACCCAAGTGCCAAACATGTCATCGCTACCGGTGGATCTTAGGCTACTATTTATGGTGTTTGCCCAACACCATGCAGCGATTTAGTTTAACTGAATGGGAGAGATTACCTCTAAACATGATTTTAGAAAAATGTGACTATAACACATCACTAGTCCTTACAATCTGCATGTTCCTCTGGGAAAAAAGCAAAATGAAAACTAATGGAATGCATTAATTTTTTTTATGTTAACTGTAGATTCACCAACAAAACATTGAATAGTGTTCATTCCATAGAAATAGTGTCAGTAGTGGGAATATTTGAAATGATTTGCTTTACTTCACAGCACATGCATTTACATGACCTTGATGTCGATAATTTAGTCACATTTGTGATTACAAAATATAAGTCAACATTTCTAACTTTGTTTTTTGCCACTTTCCAGTAAAAACCATGTATGTCCCCAGTTTGGTGAGTGTGATTTTTTTCTGATAAACTGAAGTATTAAATGTTTCTTAATGGGTTAAGAAAATAAACAATTTAAAAAGCAATTTATGAAATCTGATTATCTGAAAAATGGTCATAAAGCTTAAAAAATGTGTTTTTCTTTTGAGATGCATGGATTTCACAGGACGGTGACATTTTGCTGGATGGTCAGCATCATATAATGTTTGCACTGCATGAAAAGCTTTAAATGTGAACTCTCAATTGTAACCTCTACTTACCTGTGAATGACAATCATGTATACTGTGAATTTGACGGCCTTCTTTATTTAGTGATGAGTTTATGGGAGAGTGCAATTACTATTAAAGTGACTGTCTTTCAAACAAAATCCATTGTGGTTTCCTATTAAATACAGACACGCAGACATAAAAGGAGCCACACAACTCTTTTTCTCCGATTTCACATTATTTTATTAATGCACATTCCTTTCATTCACCTCATTTGAGTTATGTTTTTTGTATTGTTAGATTTGTCTCTTTTTTTAAAGTATGATAGATATACACGCTAGTAGCATTGAGTAATGGCAACATGCTTCTGCTGCTGTGCTCCTGAACACAAATCCTCTCACTGGTTGTTATGTGGTGATGGTGGTTATGATGCAATTACAACTGACCTGCTCTAAACTACAGCTCACCATGGGAGGACTGAGCCCAGGGACTTACATAATGCTTAAGGTGGCCTGTCACTGTGTAAACCATTGTCTTGTGGATTTTGCTGTGTTTTGTACACTTTGTTAAACCAATCAGTGCAAGATAGTGTCTGCATTCAACAACACTAGCAGACAGTGACGACCAAAAAATAGTAGTGGCTCACAGGCTGCAACATAAATGTCTGAACAGTGATTTTGAAACCAAAAAGGGCGAAGACAGCAGACAAGTGGAACTTTTTTTTTTCTTTTCTTAGGGTTTAAAGTGTACACAGTGAAACTGTTGTTGAGACAGATTTTGGTGAAAAAGTTCAAAAGGACTTGACACTTTCCACCTCCTTGCACTTCTCCTTACTCCACCTTGTACACTTGGAATTATAAGGTTCTATCTGACAATTTTGTCAAAACTGTGTTGCATATTCTTAATTTGTGACAATTTATTAACATTATGTGATTTGTTTTTTAAAGTTGTGTAGTGGTTGCCCCTTATTATTAGCATTCACTGCCTGCTAGAATAATATTAGGAAGCTAGCATTTGCAGGCTACTGTGGTAGCTGACAATAAAAAAAATATAAACTCATTGTGAGAATGTGTAAGTTTACAACTAAAACGTTAACTCAACAGTTGAGTTTTTAAAAAACAACCCCCCAAAAAAGCCTTGAAACATTAAATATTACTCAAGCATTGTCCGTCTACTTGCAGTTTCTTTAAAACATCTTAAAGAGAAATAATTCCAAGCAGAAAGTGAGTTTTTAGGATTAGAAGGTTCTATCTGCACCTGTTCCAAAAAAAACTACCATTTACAAATCTGAGGGGCTTTTGATATTGCACATTTAGAATACATGTAAGATGTTTCATGTATTCGGGAGACTTGTTCCATGTATCATTTTTGCTGTTTGGTATGCACAAACTTTGAAGCTCAGTATATCAAAGCTGATCAGAACCTTGTAATTCCAAAGTGGTGACCTGCTACAGTTCACATCTAGACTACTTACAGTGATTACCATCTAGGTCAAGGTCACTTGAAAGCAAAGCACTTCACTGTAAACAATCAAATCTTGACCAAATCAGTCCTACACAGACATCACCTTACTGCTGTACATCCCGGGCTTTCAGGGTCGCACCCCAGAGTAGCATGTGGCACTGTGAGGTATACGGTATAATGACATTTAGAATCTGTGATATGATAAATTCACATGACATGTTATTGTTTTAATGTTAAAGACATTCCAGCAATGTACATAATGAGCTATTGCACTGATGATATCCTCTGACCTTCAAATATACTGGACACAAACTTACTTTGATTGGCTGAATCAGGGGCCTCATTTATGTGCTTAAATTCCATCATATTTTTGATTGTAAGTTATTCTCTTCTAACTGTGCTTATGCATTAAAGAATGAACACTGTTCATTTCAAATTAGCATAACACTTGACTTAAATTAACTTTTGTCTATATTTGAGTTAATCACCAATCAGCCCAAATGTGAGCATATGTGACAGAGCTCAGCATTAATACACTGTCGCTCTCGTTTTCAGTCATTTAACACAGTGGTTCTCAACCTGGGGGTTGGGATCCCCAACAGGATCGCAAGATAATCTTTGGAGGTCACCAGATGGTTGTGGAGAATAAAATGAAATATTGTGGCAAGCAGGGACAAGCACTCAAACAGCAAAATAGAGTTGCCCTCAAGAAATGTAACAGCCACTTCACTAATGGTTAAAACCACTGACATAAATAAAGATTGATGCTGCGGCTCCACTTCCTCCCACTGTACAAAAATGAAGCCAAAATATATATCCCAGATACGAGCGCTGCCATCTTGCGCTGATGATGTCATTTGGAGTCTGTGCAGCAGTAACCAGCATTGGAGCTGCGCTTTCGAGTTCCCGCCCACACTGCTGGGCGACTCAATTACAAGAAGGGCTCAGCTGTTATTCATGATCTGAAATACCCTTTTATAGCATCAAACAACTAACTAAAACAAAGCTAACCGAAAAATGAACATTTGAACAAATTTTAGCAAAATAGGAACTAACTATAATGTCAGAGATCATGTAGAGAAATTTGACCTGTACTGATCTACACTGCAGCCATCTTGCTTACCCAAGCAGCTATAGCCAGTTTGGCTTTCTATTGCATGAAACAACTACTATGGAGAGAAATCTTCTCAGAAAAAATATTCCCCCTTAAGGCTCAGGCCAAAAGGTTACTGGACATCAAATGGAGCCTGTGTTTTAAGGTGGTCACCTGGGAGACCAACAGCAATATGGATATTTTGTGGGGGTCTTGAACACCAGCCTGATTACTTGCAAATCAAAAAGGTTGAGAACCACTGATTTAACACATATGCATGTAGACTTCAGACAAGGAAATAGCCTTAATACAGCGATCAAAGACCAAAATGGGCCTAATATAACAAAACAGGAAGTGTCAGTTTGTTCACAACTCACCCCTCCTTCAGTACATCCAGTAATATGCCTACCTATCTATGTGCTGCTGCAAGAAAAAAAAAACACATCAAGTCTTTATCTGGAATAGTGTAGTTCTGTAACCTTTCTATACATGAGATCCTGGGTTCATCTGCAGTGTACTAGACAAAATGCTTCCTTTAGCTCTCTGCAACCAAAATTGGTATGGCCTTAAAAAAAGAACACAGAATATTAACAGCTAACAGTACAAAGAGTGTATACCTGTAGAAGAAGAGCTCATGTTTCAAAGCAGGAATACTGCTGCACTGTGTTTTCTTAGTGCTGTTATTGCAAAGTGAATAGGGCAAAGATTATGGGTCATTTATGCGTGCAATCTCCAAGAGCACTGCTCTGAAGGAGAGGTTCAGCTGCTGTTGTCACCCAATAGAGACAAAAAAAAGGTTCAGGATGTGAAGAACTGTACAATAACGCCGCACCTAATGTAGTGAGAAAAAAAATGCTTAGATTTAGATGCACTGGCTGGCAAAGTTATTTGGAATCAGCAATCTGATCATCTCAAGACCTTTTTGTTTTGTAGCATCATTCCTTCTTCTATTTTTTGTGCCAAAAATGTACCAGAGCATATCAGTGAGGAGTGCAACATTGTGTGGTCAACAGCACTGAGTCACTGCAGATGGAGAGGTGTCCCTGCACCTCTTTTACTGCCCCCTACAGTCGGACAGATACATAAACATCTTCAAAAAGTGGGAGTAGTGGGACCAAAAACATGTCCTGATGAGTGCTGGAGACGTCAGTTTATCCAAGTGTTGAACAAAAATGATTACACACCTTCCTTGGAGATCAAATTAATTAACAGTCTGGTCATTTTATCATGAATCCAATCTTTTATCGGCACAAACAGATGTTGCATCTCAGCATGTTGTGAAGCAGCTTGGCTTCGACTTAATCTTCTCAAGCAGGCAGCCCACTCCCCGTGCCTTCTCCAAGACATCCAAATATATTTGGGTCATTGTCTGTGACAGTTGATAGAAGCACTGTGTCGGCCACTGTCCATGTCTCTGTCACTGTGTCTGTGTCTCAGGGTTGACACGATCCTGGAAGATGTACAGGTTGTTGGTGGCTGCTATGGCAATTATATTCTCAGCTGGGTGCCAAGCCATGTGCAGGATTTTCTTGGTAAAGTCCAGGCTATCAACACCCACATCTCCACGGCGACGCTTACCGCCAGTATAGACTCGACGGGTCCGCAACACAGCCCGAGGCTTGCTGCTTTCTCGCCAGGCCTCCAGGGTAACGCCTCGCCCCGTCTCCCTGTCAAACATCCGGAAGAAGCTGTTGTATGCCCCGGTCATGATCACGCTGAGGAGAAGAGAGGAGAGATGGACATAATGAGATTTCTGTAACACTTGCTATGACACCCATGTCTATAAAGCTTAATAATTAGGGCTGCAACTAAAGATTATTTTCATTGTGGATTAATCTGTTGATTATTATCTCGAGTAATTGATTAGTTGTTTGGTCTACAAGATGCCAGATGTCAGATGACTTGTTTACTTCATTTAATTATTGATTGATAATCAATTAATCATTGTAGCTCTAATTATAATGCATTATAAACAAACTTATAATGCATTATCCTGTGCCTGTCGTAATGTTTAATTCTAGTTAAATATTCACAAATAAATCTTCATAATGATTAATAACAATAATCAAAACAAAGCATTGTAAAGCATTTTATGAAGTTTTATAAGGTCAAGGTCAAGTATCACAATACCACAGAATTGTTGGTCACTCACTAACGTTTTTTTTTTGGTAAGGATCATAGTGTATTCTCATAGTTCTAATGAGGCTATAGCAAAAGTCCAGTCAGACAGACTATCTAGTTGCATGCTCAGGCCTATAGTTCTGCCTTTCACTCCTCTCACGCATGCTCACTCATAACCTCCTTGTTGTCACTGTCTGGGGCTGTTAATTGTGTCATCAGCTGATTCTTATCAGCTGCTCACATCTGTCCAATAGCACAGTGCCACACCTTTATTGTTAGCCTATCATCTTTCTACAGTGTTTTTAAATAGGATTTTCTCTTTGCCTTTAGATCCTTCATGCGGCTGTCCACCCCCCATCAGCACCCAGTCTTAGCAGATTCATCAGTCTCATCAGCATCCCAGTCTCAGCAGAGTCCTCATCAGTCCTCCAGTGTCTGGACTCCATGGGGGGATTTATCTCTGCCACTGCTTAGACCAGACGTCCCTCGACTACAAATCTTCCGATAAGGTTCAAGAACCAAAGACTTTTTGTCATAACTTTATTATCACAAAGTGATTATAAGCTACCCTTAAGTGGTCATTGGGTGCTTTAAAGTCATGTATTTCCTGAAGAATAGGCAGATATAATACATTACAAGGTGGTTAAAAGTCACTATAAATGAATGCAATGCAGATGGTGAAGAGAGGAAAAGCAAAGCTTCAGTGAGGAAGTGGAAAATTGGAAAACAAAACTGAAGGCACAGCGATTGATTTGATGTCTGCAAAGCTTGTCTCTGGGATTGATTTAAATGTTGGATAATGGCAGAGGCAGAGCATTTAGAGGAATCACTGTAAGCAGAAACACACTGACACACTCACCCTTCTTTGCTTACAAAAGGACCTAAATATACTGTACTTGTCTGTCCTTTTTTCTTCAGGTTAGACTGAAGAACTCTTTTGTACACCAGTCTATCCTAAAGTTAAGTATGGAGCTTAATCTCAGATCAAATGTACACTGATCAAATGCATGTAAATATCCTCTTCTGTGACTGTAATGTTAAATGCATGTATTTTTGTTTTTTGTCTTCATTTTTGTCTTTTCTGTGGTGTTGCAAATGGACTTGCGGTGATGCAAGAAAAACTTCTAAGTTCTGACAATAACATGTCGTCATCATCATCATCATCATCATCATCTTTTTGTCTCTGCCACTTACCTGTCTGTGCTGTTCCAAACACACTCAAACTTGTCAAAGATGCAGTCATTTTCATAGAGGGAGCACAGCTTACTCCTCAGGTATTCATGGACCTGGGGATCATAGATTAATAGATATTAAGATATTAATAGATTAATCATTTCATCTACAAAGTGTCAGCAAATGTAAAAAATGCACATCACATTTTTTTTACAGCTCAGAGCTCAAAATGATTAATTTACTTCAAAAACGTATTTAATTTACAGTGATAAAAAACAGAGAAAAAAACTATGGGTGTTGATTAATTTAATGAATAGTTGGATTACAGTTAATCAATTAGCAAAATTGTTGTGGATTATTTTCTGTAAGTTAGGCAATAATAATAACTGGCTATAAATGCAGAAATCTTGGAAATACAATGGCAAGCTGATATTCAAGAGTATAACTATCATACCCAGCTTGTCTCCATTAAGCACAAACATGTCTTGCTTACCCATCTCTCATTACATTTCCTTTCCTCTGTGTCAACTTTCTTTTCTTGAACATTTTGCTAATGGTACAGGCTACAACCACTCAGAGTGCCACTGTTGGAAACGACTATATGATACTGAGACATTATCTCGCATATACTAACATCTAGGAACTATTCAGCTTCACTGTGTGGTTATGGACATGGAGTTTATATGTACTATACTTCCATAATGCAGTATAAAGTTGTACTGCACAAATTCTCTTGTAACCTGTTACAGGCCACATAAAGTGAGGTGCTGGGCTTGATTCAGCCTGCAGGCCTCAGTTTGACACATGTCAACTAAATGATTAATGAACGACTAATTTTAGCACTAAACTACACTGAATCATTTTCAGACACATTCAATGACATGTGACTAAAAATAAGACAGATATACAGTAATATAGATTGGTGGGCATACATTCAATCAGCACAGATGATGCAGATTGTAATTAACACATGGGAGAGACACAGATCAGGAAACTGTGCTATCATACCTGGTATGTCTCCACGGGGCCCTTGTCCATGTTCAGGTCCCACACCTTGGCGGTGAGGTAGTCTCTGGTCAGCAGGTATCGTCCACTGTGGCTGAACTTGACGTCCGACACAGAGGAGATGATCTCTGAGAAGAAGGACCGGCTCCCTGGATCCTCAGGTTCCTCAAACACTGACCAAAGTCAGAAGGTGTGTTTTAGTCATTATTTATGCACATAATTACAGCTTTTGTTTCACAGATTTTGTTTCTATATGCTCACGTTTGGTGTGTTTGTCACAGAGTGCAGAGGCTCTCATGTCACAGAGGCGCAGGGTGCCCTTACTGCTGCTGTACACAAACAAGTGGCAGTGGTGAGGATGGAACTCTGCTGCTGTTATAACCTCTGTCAGATCCTCCATGTTGGCTGGTTTGATGTCCACGATATCTGAGAGAAAGGTCTGTCAGGGATTAAACGCAAGATGTGGCACCATATTCTTGGGAGGTGAAACAGAACAAAGAAATTCCAAGGTAGAAAGGTAGGGCACAGTGATGCATTTATTTTTAGTTTTCAAATTCTTTTGTCAACACTGTCATGTTCTCATTGCACCTCAAACCATAATCACAACCCAAAAAATGCTCCCCAGCCAGCCCCCAATATGCATGCACGCTCTGCTCCTCTCTCTGTTCTATTTGTGGTAGTCCTGTGTGGTTCAGTAGAAAGTGTACTGCAGAGTGAATTATTTAAACTCTTCTTCCATAGATGCCTCTATGATTTTCTAGGTCAGCTTCCATTTGAATGGGAAATCATCAAATGCATCCAGTCCAACACGCTACAGGCTGCGCTGAACACACACTCTGAGGCAGAACACGCCATGGCACTCTAATCGAAACATAAATCCAAACATGGTCACGCACTGTTTACATTAAATATACATCCAGGATGAATTCAGACGAGCAGAAATGTAAAGTATATGTCAAGTGTATGTATATTTCAAGAAGTGGAATTATGTGTGTGTGTGTGTGTGTGTGTGTGTGTGTGTGTGTGTGTGTGTGTAGTTTCTTCTATGCGTTGATTTAGACAAATGTTTTTGCTGTTCACAGTAGTGTTATTTGTAGATGGCATTGAATCATAAAACTAACAAATACAAACCATACACATTAGGTTTTAAAGGTAGTAGTGTCTGCAGCAGCATGTACAGGACAGTGCATGTGAATCTATTTGAGAGAGCATCAGAGAGCATATAGATACATTTTGGCAGACTTTTATTTTGTTTTGGGCACACTAACACTATTAATTCATGTGACTGAGTCATGCACACTAACATACATTGGATATAGTGTTCCCCTATTTTAACAGCATACGTTCACACAAAGATTCATTGATGAACAATGTTTTTTGTTTTTGTTTTAAATTAAAACATGGTTATCCTTTACATGCTTTTAATAAGCATTCATTTTATGTTTGGAAAATGATTTTAATGGATGGGACCTGAACGCAGAAATATTATTGATATATTATTACACTATTTTATTGAAATGTAACATACCAAAAACTTAAGGCATGACAATACCATGATAAAAAAAGTCTTCAATTAATCTCAATATCAAAAAATAAAGAAAAATGACAATTTAAAGGAGAAATATGTAAGACCTTAGTGTTCAAAAATGAGTACTGCAGCTCAAATATTGAGTTTGAGCCATAGAAGGTATATTAAACAGGTTGAATCGCTATTTTATGGTTGAAGTGAGTTGTTTCCCCCTGGCCCCTCCTCCCCAGACCCCTGACTGCCTGATGGCTGCAGGGACAGTGAAGAAACACAACAAGACAAGCACAACATTAAACTTAACAATGACAAGTATTACAAGTCCTACATTTTAAGTGAATTGGCTGTTTATAACTCTGTCAAATGTCTTTCAGTGTAAAGCTAAGCCTGTTATTCTGAAAACAAAAGTCCACTGCTCTGAAAATACACACTCTGGAGTTGCAGTTCAGTGACTGTCAGTCATACTGCCTTCCAGACTTCATTAACATATTGCTCAATTTAACCATTATAAACATCTCCACCTTCTAAAAGATTATTCATGATTTCTTATGCCACATAAAAGATTATTGAGGATTTCTTACAATCCATAAGCAGACACCTCCTCATTTGGTGAACATTAATGCATTAATTTTAATGTCTTTAATAAGCGTAAAATGAGCAAAGAAAAAGCATTGCTGTTGGATAAGTTAGTATTTCAACTTTCCTTAATCTCTGACATAACGTGGTAATTTTATGGTTAAGTATACTACATACAGTATTTCTCCTTCCTCCAAAGACATACTGACAAAAAAATTATTATTAGTTATTTTTCTCCAATCAAAAAGGGTTTTATCCTTTAAGCAATTTTAATAAACATTAATTTTAGGTTTGGAAAATTATTTAAATGAACGTGAATTGAACACAAATATATTATTGACTTATTATTACAGTATTTTAATTAAGGAAAAGGGACATGCACATGGGGTTTCTTCCTCTGATTTGTTCCTTATCACTGTTCCAGGAATTGATTTTTACTTTAAAAATATCCTGGTATAATTTTCACATTGCTGCTGCAGAATTAGTTGTGATGACATGCACTAATACTTTCATAACAGTGAAAAAGATAGCCCAGATGATCTACTTTGTTCTGGGAATTTCACACCCTGTGAAATATGAGGTGCCTCTCCCAGTAAAAGATTATGTTACACACAAAAATCTGAGATGAGTGAGTCATAGGAAGCAGAGGATGATTTATGAGAGCACAGTGGGATTAAAAATGAAATGACGGTAAAAACAAAACAAGCCAATGTCAGGAAGGATACTGAAGCTGCGGTCTGTGATGCCCAGGTGCCACATGTTGATGCGGAGGTCATCAGCTGACAGATAGGTCTCCCCGTCACTGTTGACTGAGATGGAGTTGACATGGTAGGTGTGTCCATTGGCGAAGACTCGCCTGGGACGAACCTCTACCATCAGGTCTGTAGGTTTCAGCACAGGCACCTTAGATAAAGAGAAGGAAGGAGAGAAAGCAAACAAGGAAGACATGAAGGAAAGAATCAGAGGACATGAGAGTCAGGGATCACATGAGGACTAGAAGGGCATAAAGGGCAGATACTGCCAACCAAATGTCAACCTGATATACACAGTATTTGACTGACCAAAATAAAGTTGTGCATGTGCAGGCTTGCATGTGTGTGTGCTCACCTGCAGAGAGGTGATGGTAGAGATGTCCTTGATCCGTCCCTCCTCATCTTTCAGGTTGTATCCCTCTGGTCTCTTGTCTCTTTCACTCACCTTCCACAGTTTAATGGTCTTATCTGTGACAGGCGGAAAGATTTGCACATCACCAGAAGCTGATTAAGTGCAGAGAAACTTGACAATAAATGCTACAGACAACTTAAACAACCCTTAGTGAGTGAAGAGGAGACCTGATAATGATTTCTTTGGCCAGTTTCTAGGGCAATCAAGATGAGCAATTTTCTTAATTGTAGTTAAAAATGTTACTTCTTTGTAAACTGAGCTACATTTCTTCAAAATATGATCATTGTCTCACAGATTTCAGGGTAATTAATTCTCATATCATATAATCAAAGCACAGATGAGATTCTGTGGTTTTCACACTGGCAGGTCACTGCCACTACTGTGCCCACAAATGTGACTCCAGTGGCTTGCTGGATGTAATATGAACCCACCCTGGTAATAGAAGATGGAGCCAGGCTGGCAAAATGCTGCACCAAAATTATTTTAAGCTGGTTCAACATAAAAATGTAAGTTCCCCTGCTGCCTTAAAACTGTGAGTTAAGTGAATAAGGATTGAAAGTCAAAGGTCAAAGTTGTCTTATGAGTTTTAAAAATGTTCAACCAGCTGAGCTATGTCTAAATGAACTTCAGAAAACATTCAAGTTCAATAAGCTTAAGATATTATTAAGCAGAATCAACTAAGTGTACAGCAGTAGGGACTGAATTTGACACTAATAATGGTCAGCATTGTTTTCATTATTATGAAAAGAAACAAGTTTCCATCATGCATGTTTTTTTCAAACTACAAAACAGAGGGGCAGTTTTAAATCTCAACCAATACATGCTGGGAAGTCTGTAATATGCTAAAAAAAAAAATTCTTTACAAAATGAATTAAATGAGTTCAGTGAACTCAGCAGCACATTCATTCAGCTGTAAAGCCTTCAAGTTTGAACAATTCATAATTATATATTTGAGGTGGTCAGAAAATAAAAACTAGAAATTTGAAATTAATTTAATTTGAGATCACAAATACTCTTATATTTAAGTCAAATTAAGTAGGAAAGATCAGTCAATTCCACTTAATCCCTGCACTATGTTTTACAGTGCGGGAATTGGAGGTAGGTTCTACTAATGTCATTTCTAATATCAGTCAAAAGCCATGCATATTCAAGGTTTATATATCTCATACTACAAACTGTGTGCAGATCTAATAGTTGTGCTTTATCCTGGGACTCATGGTTGATCTCATGGTGTCACTGGTTTCTTACCATTGGTGGAGAGGAGGAAATGTGCTGCATTCTGTTGTGGCAGCCATCTGATCTTGTTGATTTTCTCTTCAATCTCCAGACTCTTCAGGTAGTCAAAGTCCGGCTCGTGGCTCTGGAACGTGCTGTAGACATTGTACTCCCCAGAGTCCCCCGTCTCCCCCACCTCCTCTGACTCCCCTTTAGACTGCCAGGCCAAATAGTGGAGAAGACACAGCGATGAATGAACATTTATGAGTAAAAATATATATAGAAAGAACACAATTTTTGAATGCACAGGATGCTGTAGTGTTTGTTAACATGCTGGGTAAGGATGGGTATCATTTGGATTTTATTTGTATTGATATCAATACTGATACTGATCAATGACTATACTTATTGACACTCTTATTGATACCACTAACCATAATTTAGTGCAAAGACATAACATGAAAAGACATGAAAATATTCAACATTTTTTTTCAGAAATAACTATTTAAATTGTTTCCTGAGTTACTGCCTTTAGATGCATTTTCATTCAGTTTAGTTTTGAACGTTTGCCCTGTCAGCTGTTCATTAGCATTACATAAATTCTGATAACAGAACCATTTGTCTGGGATCTTATTGATATATCTGTGCTGACCAGTCAAGAGCCAGTACTGGTTTAGTACCGATTCTTGTTACCTATCCCTGATTCTGGTAATAGAATGGGATAATAATTTCAAGTTTAACATGCTAAACGCACCTCAGTTTCTCTCTGGAAGATGACCACTCGGCCACCTTTATCCCCCGTGGCCAGCAGATCCCCCGTCTGGTTAAACTCCACCGTAGAGATGACATCAGCTGGGAGAATGACAGGAAAATGTGAGGCAATTAAGTAGGAGAACTGTTAGAATAAAAGAAGTAGGAGTGCAAGAGACAAAGCGAAAGAACTGATAGAGAATAGAGAGGAAATTATGTAGGCACAGAAAATGAGGGGCAGATAATTAAGAGACAATAAGAAAAGTGGAAGGGGGTGGGAATGAAAGTAGAATACTGGATCAATACCTGGTATCCTGTTCAATAAAACCAGAATAATTCTTACTTATGAAGCATGGGCCCGACATGAATAAATTGTCAGTGGGATAAGATATTAACCACCAACTATCATCTCTGCTATCTCTGCTCCTTATTCTCCAAAACATAAATCAAACATTTATCTGTCATAAGAGAATAATCATATCTAAAATTTGAAACAGGCTCAATAATGCAGCGTCTCTGAGTGAGCATTCAGTAAGTCATGGAGTGATTAATGCCAACATCCATTCCCTGTATGCAGCAGTGCAGGGATAATGCACCCATGAAGCTGAAATGAATCTGTTCAATCATACCAGCATGTTATCTGACACCACAGAGGCAGCGATGACTGCTCTACCTTCAGTGACGTAGTCTCGCAGGAAGGTGTGGTTGATTTTGGGGCTCTCAGCGTCCTCGCCCATCTGAAGCTGAGGGAGGGTGACCCGCCAGCGCGCCCGTCCTGAGGGGAAGGGTCCAATCCGTGCTGTCTCTCCCCACCCAGGCTCCGCCCATGCTGCTAGGGCCTAGCGGAGTGGCCTGGAACAAGGCATCCTGGGAAACCAGCCGGACCGGAAGAAGAAGAGGCGTGAAGAGGAGATGGAAATGAGAATGGGAGGAGAAGGGGGAGAAAGAGGAAGTGGAAAAGGAGTGTGAGGGGAAAAGAAGATGCAGGAGGATAGCAAAGTGGTAATGTAGAAGATGTGAGTGGATTGAATGGCTGGTGATGAAGTTTGGAGAGAGAAGAGGAGGGCTGTCATTAGACAGGCTGACAATACATCCACCCAGCATGCCAAAATGTGTGACCTTTGTTAGACATTCAACACACTCATTAGCCGAGACACACATGTGCAGACGCACAAGGCCTAGTCAGCGTTGGAGAACATCCAAGGCTGTGGAGTGGAAGGAAAACAACAAACAGCTCCAGCATAGAAACAGAGAATATAAATCCCTCTGTATGCACACAGACACAAGTACATGATGAAGAGGATGTGAGCACGAAAATATCCACTGCAACATTCAGCCTGTGCAGCTCCGACACTGATAGTATAGACTCCCTAGGTGTGGTAGTCCTCCCTGCCTACTTTCCAGATCCTTGCTCTCATACACACACACACACACACACACACACACACACACACACACACACACACATGTCTTCTCAAATAGATAGTCCTTGACGGAGATCAGA
>JAJHUR010090400.1:0-14285 GCA_027495735.1 Lutjanus campechanus | reverse complement strand
GGTTTAGAGAGAGCGATATTTGGCTTATATAACGGCAGTTTCCTGCCAGAAAAAACTGTCTGATTGTGAAGTAAAGCAGTAAAAATATTCTAATTATAGGGTACACTTAAACTGATATTGATTTTTTTAGGTTGGCCTTTTTTAGCTGGCTACTGTCCTCCGTTTCTACTGTAGGTGATACACTGACTATCAAGAAGTACCTCATATAACTCCCTTTGAAATAATCTGAACTATCCCTTTAACTTGAATGATAATAAATAAATAAATAAATAGAAATATAAGATGCAGAATTTTCTGAAAACAGTATGTCAAATATAAAAAATCCCCTGACTGTCTTGACATTGTCCTCTACTGTAGTCCCACAGGTTTAGCTGTGTTTTTGGTCACTTCCAGTTTCGCACCAGAAGGGCACAGTTGTCTTTGTCAGCAATCTCCTGACAAAGCACCATTTGTAGCTCAGCATGTACAAGATGCCCCTTTGCCCCCTCCAAATCGGACTTTGTGTGCCTGTATTTGATTCGTTTTCGGGGGAAGCGGTGCTGTGTCCGGACGGAGCCCCTCTCTCCCTGAAGGTCATGTCTTGTGGCTCATTGTTTGCTGTTCTTTTCCACAGTGTTCAGTGCTGGAGCGCACAGTGCTGTCATAAACACAAATGTGACCTGCCACTGCGCCGGACGGCCTCAGAACAGGTCGTCTCCGGGTAGAAAATCACTGTGGTGGACAGAATGTAAAAAAAGATGTATTGATAGGTGTTAGTGTATACTGTATATAGATACGGTGTTGGATGGAAAAGAAGATCGCTCTGGGCAGGATTTGGGTGACATTACTGTTTTTGTCAGGGACATTGCGCCACATTTTTAGGGGAGAAGACCTTGTGACTGAGAAGATGTGTGGGTTTGGAAAGACAAAAGTTAGGTTTTCACTTGTGACAGTAGATCATTTTCAGTCAGACATGTTGCCCTCTTTTGAGTTTATCCAGTATCAGACACTCATTTTTACTACATACTAGGTCAATTCTAATTTTGAATAGTCTTGTGAGATTTTTTTGCACTAGTTTTGTTTGCCCCGGAGCCACGTAGTTCCACGTACAATACCTCCCAACCCTGGTCGGAGCTTAATGGGTGAAGGAGACTGAGGATTGTTTGTGCGGTTCTCAGCCAATCACAGCACACCCTGGACTCTGTCCTAACTTATTCATCTGTTATTTGTTGTATATACACTCGAAATAAGGGTTCCAAAATGGTTCTTCCTGAAGGGCTGCAGTTCTACCCAGAACCATTTGCTTCTAAAGAACCCTTTTTGAAGAAAAGGTTCATTAAGGGTTCTTTGTGAAACTGACAGTTCCATAAAGAACCCTTTTCATCCAAAAATCTTTTTTTAAAAGAACGAGTTCTTTATGGATTGTTGGTCCTTTGAACTTTAATATAAAAGGGTTCTCTGTAGAACCCCCTGGGTGGGTTCTGGATAAAAACTTTGGAATATAAAAGGGTACTTGGTAGGGTATCTTTAAAAAAAATTATGATACCAGTACTCATACCTGACATCTTAAAGTGATACTGATACCAATAGAGTGCTGTATTTAATTCCTTTTTTACACGGTGCAGCTGTCCACCCTGAAGTTTTCTTCATGTTTTATTAGGTGCTTCATCATGTTAGTCATATTCACAGTTTTTCTGGAAATAAAACTTTTATGCACATTTATCCACATTTTATTTGTTTTTTATCAGACCTTTTTGATTACTTCTTAGGCACTTATACAGTTGTACTTTATAACATTTTGGTGGCAACACCACACAAATGGTCGTTCTTTCTAGACCTGGGTACAAAAAGCATTTAATGCAGGTATCGCTCGACTGGAGAAGTTTTGATTTTACTACTGACACTGGGGTATTTCAATTGATACTTTAAAGGTATTGCATACTGATACCCAGCCCTAGTACATGGTAGAATCCCCTGGGTGGGTTCTAGATAAAACTTCCTGGATGGTTTTCATATTAGCACCCAGAAGATGGAAAGGTTCTTGATAGAACCCTTCCATTCTATTCCATTCCACTATCTTCTCTGTAGAACCTCTTACTGGGGATTTTGTTGGAAACCTTTCACAATGGTTGGTTGTTGGTAGCACCTGTATCTATAAGAGTGTATCCACAATGCTCCGGGGAGAGTTAACACCACTGTTATCTGTATCTGCATCTCACCCTTAAAACAAAGACGTTCATCTCCTGCGTGTACGAACATCCTGTTTTGAACCTCAAAGCTCCTATTTCCCTCACCAGTGCCCCGGTGACGGCAGTGATGTGAAATCGAGATGATTTCACTTCTTTAATCTTGTGGTCTTTGGTGAACTGAAAGGTCTTAAGCGCGTTGAATTAAACTTTTACTTTGAGCGGTGGGGTTTTGGTGTTCTGAGTTGTTTCCATTCAAACCCTCGACCGCTCTAAGGCCTATTTCCCACTTCCATTCTTGTTCCTGTCCCTGTGGGCTGCATCTGAAAATAGCAAAGAGAGGGAAAGGAGGCCTTAATTTCATTCGCTGGTGGCAAATCTGTTCCTCCATTACTGGTGAGAGGATAAGACTGTACTTGTATGACCAATCAGCACATAAGAAATGCCTGTAACCAAACCAAGCCTGTCTTGACAGAGAGAAAGGATTGAGGGAGTTATTCTGAGGTGCTCACCAAGTTTATTAAGGTAAACTGTTTTCCTTGAGCAGTCGCTGCTGGCAGGGGTGTGATAATTAGTCAACCTGCCTTTCCTGTGCCTGCAATTGGTAAATGTATCGTGTTCTGTTTCAATTTTCCCTGACAAGGTTTTGTACCGCAGGCCTTCTCGTGTTGTGATCGCATCCTCGGAAGTCGCAGTCCCTCTGTTTGCTGCCAGCTGTAACTTGAGCACTGTCTGTTGGCGATACTTTACTGGATAGATGCTTGATGTCCCATAACAAGGGCAAAGACACGATCTGTGTGTTAAGTAAGTGGGAGACACTTTGAGGGAGTAAAAACAGAAAAACAACAGTGTTTGATCTGAACTTTTTCGTCCAGTGTTTCTAAATATTTTCCTTTTCAGAAGTGCACACTTTTCCGGACTCCAGTTCAGATGATTTTTCAGACCATGTTTGACATCTGAGAAGAAATAGCAAGATGTTTATTATGTAAATAAACGGTTTAAAATACAACTGTCAACGTGTATGTTACATTCTGACTATTTATGCTATCATGTTGCCAAATAATTGCTGTCAGATTGTAGCTGAGCACTGTAGCTCATACAAATTTGGATTGACATTTGAAATCTTTTGTATTTGTCAAGATAACCCTCAGAAACCACTCATGTACATTGCGGCCCTTCAGTCCACACTCCTACGCAGAAAGTTGGATGATGTTCCACGGTGAAATATCAATGCCCAGAGAGGAAGTAAACTAACCAGTGCCATGTATAATCGTATTCAGGGACGTAGTGAATCTATTTTCAGATCAACTGTATCGATCAATGAGGAGAAACAAGACAGATAAACTACAGTTTACCCATCTCTGCATTTACTACTACACCCCTGCTAATTTCTCTTAACATATTGATTAAATGATGTTATTGTCCTTCACCATATTTTTAGTCTATTTAAGAAGCTGGAATCAAAGAATTTTTCCTTTTTTTCTTAAGAAATTACTGAACAGAATAGTCAGTTAACAGTGTATATATATGTTTACTTTTTTGAAAGTTACATCACTGCATAACAACAAGCTTAATATCTGGTTATTTGTGATGCTATGTATACATGCAATTTAAAGATATTGCGCCATAAAAAACACTTTTTGTATGATCAGTTTGTTTGTAGGAAGTCTAAATTTTATATTTTAGAAACAGAAAAGGGACAATAGTCTGCAAACAAATGTTTTTTTTTCCATACTACATACTAGAAACTACTGAAATTAAATTCTATACTTCTCCACTCTGCATAGGAACCCTGTTAGTAGTATTACTACAATAATATACAGTATTTATTTACTGTGAGTACATTTTCTTTCTGAGTGGTGGTGTTAGCTGAAGTCTTTGGGTGATTCTGGCCTGCTGTCGTGATTCAGTTTAAATCGGTGGTGGATCAAACAGGAAATACAGTTCTTGTGTTCAGAGTTATTCATCACCAGTAATCACAAGCATTACTGTTTTAAATGCATAGTTCAACATTTTGGGTAATATCCGTGTTCACTTCCTTGTTCAGAATGAGATGAGGGAATTGAAACCAGTTTTACTTCTGCACAGTAAATATGTGGCAACAGCCAGCAGGCAGTTAGCTCAGCTTAGACTGGAAACAAGTTTGAATGGCTTACTTGGCTCAGTAAAAACAAAACAAGAAACTTAAATGTAAAAACATTCACAGAACAAGAATTTGCCATTTTACAGAGGTCATGTGCCAGACCATTTCTTGTCTGGGACTACTGACTTGGAGTCTCCTGGTTGCCTGGCAACTATTCAGAGGCAAGAAATATCAAACAGTCAAAACAGCAAATTGTTATTCTTACACAAACATGATAAATCTTCTTAATTAATGAGCTTTAGTGGTGGTGGTAGATGTTTTTTTTTGTTTTTTTTTTGTTTTTTTACCTTTAAGTAGAGTTAAGCTAACTGTTAACAGCTAAACTAAGCTAACCAGGCGCTGGCTCCAGCTTCATATTTACCGTAAAGACATGAGAGTGATATCGATCTTCTCTTCTAACTCTTGGCAAGAAAGTGAATAAGTAGATTTTCCAAAACGTCAATTACATCACATTACATCTCAGACAGATGCATTTAACATGTTGTGTGTGATTACGCTGAAAAAATTGCTTCAGCGTCACTCCAGATACCTTTCTTCTCCTCTTTTTGTCCTTCTCAGCCATCTCTCTCCTCCTCCTCCTCCTCCTCCTCCTCCTCTGCCTCGGTCCATTTAGCCATGCTGGTTAAGTGCTGACTCAGTGCTCCACACCACCGTATGGACAGTCAATTAGTCGGATCTTGTGGTAAACCCTGGACGTTTTGCTCTTATGCTCTGGGATCGAAATGATTCAGGACACTGGCATGGTTGAGAGCTCGCACGGTGCCAGAGCCGATTGCAATGGTGGGAGTCTGAATTCTCTAAATGGGGCAAATCTTGTCAAATCACACGAGAGAGCAGTGTATTGTGTACTACCACACAGGCCGCCACGCGCATAAGCACATGTATATGTAAACAAACAAGTACACATACTGACAGAGAGGAAATTGTTGTAATTGCGTGCTGAATCAAAAGTCCTTTCACTGCATCAAGATAGTCAATTATTCATGAGCAATATCCAGCACATACTGTAACTAAGACTTTATGTGGTAGAGAAACACATTCAGCCACTTCCATTACAACATGCATCTTACATCTGACCCCCTCAAACACCTGGCTGGACATAAATCACCCTCAGTACACTCACCTTTACACACTGGCCCGTAGTCTGTAAGTGTAGCTGCCCATAAACCATTCTGCTGAGCGTTCACACTTAGAGCACACACATAAATCACTCCATATGACACGCCTCCACATGTAACCCTGCAGATCACTTTCACACACATGTGAATGTCCCAAATACATGTTTAACAAAGACATAAACGAACAAGCTACGTGTTGATTAGCTGACAGGTGACAATGCAAACAAGGTCTTCAATTAGTTGTAACTTTTAGTGCAAAAAAATACTAAATATTTGAATCATTGATTATTCCGTTTTTATTAATCAGCTTTGGTGCTGCACAATTTAACTGAGATATTATAGAACTCACAGTACTACTAAGTGCAACATCCAAATTGTAGAGGCTGTTAAAGGAGAAAAGTATGACAAAAAAAGCTTTATAATGAAGTGCTGTGGTGCTGCAGAGATGCCCTGGCCTACAAATCTTGTTCTCCAAATGTAAGAAAACATTTTATTTGTCACAGAACCCAGATCTCTTGGTTTTCAGATTTTAGAAAATCTAGCTCATGATGGGAGGCTTTGGCCAGTCACAAACTGGTAAGATAGTTGATTGTTGTCTGTATTTGATGACCACCTGGGACTCAACAATAAATCATCTTGGAGCCGCCAATCAAAAGCGTTGGTAATTTGATGAGCTGGGAGTGAGACTCAACAAACTGTCTTTCTCCAGAATCGCTTACTGCTCCTTTAAATGGTTACTTATTGTCTTTTAAATGACTAATTGATAAATTAGCTCATTGTTTTAGCAGTAATGGTGCTACAATCACACAGTTAAACAGAATAATGGTTGCTGAACAGGTTGTGATATTTTAAAGAAAATGTTATGTCAGAAAAGCAAAAACTTAATTTGCAAGCATTTCCACAGCGAAGGATTATTTTTTCTATTAACAATTAATCTGCAGAATATTTTGAAATTAAAATTGATTATTTAATTAGTAAATTAATAATTTGAAATGTACAAAATTGCAATGAAACCAAGTGCAATATCCAATATGGTACGAGCTGCAGTTTTGTCAGGAAGATAAAAGGTGTCAAAACATACCATCACCAATAAAGCACTACAGAGGTGCCGGCCTACAAATCATGTTCTCCAGACGTAAGGGAACATGCTTAACACACTCCAGTATCATTATTTTGATATTTTTCCATATACATTTATAGTATATACATTTCCAGTTACATAAAAAACAGCAAATATGCTCATTTGAGAAGCTGAAACTAGTTAAATTTTGGCATATTTGCTTAAAGAGCGAGTTAATTGTACTCATACTGAACAAATGACTCACAGCTAGCCTGCTGATGGTTACCGTGTTGTTGTTAAAGTATGTGTTAAAACAGTGTCGTGAGCGTCTCTGCATGGTCGGCCACGTGTGGTTACCCCATGGCACTTAAACAGTCAAACTGTTTCCCTGCTCATTCCCTTGGAAAATGACATTGGAGGGCGTCATTCCTGTGTGACCATCTGTTTCCTTGTGATTGTCCCTCCTGTCCAAGTGGCAGCGGAGTGGAGGCAGAGCGAATGACTACTTTAGATGGAAGAAACGTGATCTAGAGAAGTGTGTAGCAGTCGGATGATGCGGGAGTGGATTTGGATGGAAATGTATCAGATTGTCCCGCAGAGGTTTGTTGAGAGATCAGGACATTCTCTCAAAATTCTGCTATTTCATGAGTTTATTTGCCTAATTCTGTAAGCAGCTTGACAGAGAAGGGTTGACGGTTTGATACATGTGCTCCCATGACGTTTCATTTAGTCTTTTATGAGGTAAATTACGGACAGTTACTGAGGGACAAAGACAGAGGGAGCAAGGACAGAGGGGGTTTTGAAAAAGAGGAGGAGGAGGCAGTCGGTCATCACAGCTATTAGGACGGGGACATCTTAACGTGTCTTGAACAATACAAGCAGGACAGGAGAGGATGGATGGGGATGAGGGGTGAGGAAGGGAGGATCAGCTGAGAAAGACGGGGGCTGCGTCGCAAGGACAAACGAACGTAGTACACTGCAGTAATCTGGACCAAATACAAAACAGATGAGAGGGGATGGATAAATGTACACAGTGTTAATTTGTCTTTATAAAATGTTTGATGGGACTGCAATGGGAATTCAGTAGTGGGGACCTGAACACTGCAGAGCTGATACGACACTGTGACATGTCGCCTGGAGAACTCTGTGTTTGTGAGTGTGTGTGTGTGTGTGTGGGAGAGCTTACAGATTCAACTGTAGCATGTCAAGGAGTTGAGTCATTCAGGGATTGTCTGAAACTGAAGTCTGCGTTCTGATTGAAATTTTACCAGGATCACTTCCAAGAGCGCTGACCTCCGAGAGTCAGTGTTTCCAGCTCTCGGAAAATAAAGTATACGCAAGGATTACCCAGAGCAGAAGCTAATTATATCTCTCAGTTCAGCGCCACCTCTCTCCAACCTCCAGCGCTCCTCCTCCTTCATCTCCTCCCGCGTTCAAGTGTTTGATGAGCCTCAGACTCACATGCATTCAGCTGTGTTTTGCACATATGCAATTGTGCAGCAGACGCAACCATCTCGTCCCGTCCCCACCTCACCTCGCCCGCCCCTTCATTATCCCGCAGTGTCCCGTGTCGGGTGACTCCTCGCGGGGGCTCTCAGTCTTCTGATTTAACTACTTTAACGTCCCGGCTCGGACTGAAGCCAGCGTCCTCCATCCTGTCGATTGCTTTTCCCTTGAGATGAGACATGGCTGCAGCTCCTCGGGGACAGAACGAGGGGAAGGAAGGGTCACATCAATTTGATATCTCCTCTCATATTGTTTTCTGCCTATTGTCAGTCTCTTATTATCAGCTGTCATTGATCTGCTCTGAGTGGCCACTTGATCAGTGCACCTTGAAATCTAAACTGTTCTGCAATGGTAGAACCACCACAATCAAAATCTCTGTCATGTTATTGCAGCACAAAGAGGATGATGCAAAGAGGAGGTATTTGAAACAATGTAACTGATCTAGCACTAAAATTATCACTTAATTAATTGATAAATAACCTAAACAATGTATTTGTTAATAAAAGCTATAATTCTAAATTAAATACCTTTTAGCTTTTCTAGATATGACAAATTCTTTAGCAAACAACTCCGTATTCACACATTAGGAGCAACATTAGCATTCATTGGCTGCAGCTCCTGATTATTTTCTTTTCTTCATTAATATGCCAGTCATTTTCTTAGTCGATTAGTTATTTGGTCCATAAAATTTCAGAAAGCACTGGAAACATGTTAGCACTGTTTCCCAAAGTCCCAGGTGACGTCCTCAAATGTCTTTTGTCCACAACCCAAAGGTATTAAGTTTACTGTTATTGAAGACTTAAGAAACCAGAAAATATTAAGAGTCTGAAATCAGAATCTCAACTTTTTTTTCTTTTAGAAATGACTCAAGGTGGCCAGGTAGAGCATGCACCCCATGCACTGAGACTGTGAGTCCTCTGCAGCTGCTGTGGGTTTGCTGCTGTAAAATGAAACAAAAAGAACTACAGCAACTATCGTTGTTGCTCATGATTTTTTTTTTACATTTGGTGAAGTGATTACTAAAAATTATGACAGTAAGCAGCCCTAAATTGAGTTGCAGTCTGTTGCTTCCATGTGTATTAACTAGAGCCCAAACGATACGTCAGTCAACTGATATTTCTGGCCTGATACTGGTCTATCACAGCTATATTGGTCTATTTAGGTATCAGCATATGTTGTCCAATATGTGCCTGTATGAAAATGTTTACTTTTAACATAACATAACAGAGCAGCAGATTTTAGCAGCATAGCAGATTTTTTTTTAATTTGTGAGCTTTATTGCAGCATTTTGTGCAAATCTGATCCTTTTTCTTAATGCAGGATTGTTCTATTTGTGCTTTTTAATTATAGTCACTTATAATTTAAAATATACCACTGAATGTTTGTGTATCAGTGCCCTGTTATCATCATTTAAACGATATGGTTTATTGTTAAAATATAAAATATCTTGCCTTCATTACATATGTTTATCACAAGTGTTACCGCTTTTGTGGGATCATTGCAAAAAATGTGTAAATATTCTATTCTGTTTAAATAATATCAGCTGATGCATCAATATTGGACATTTTTTACACCCTAATTGGCATTGGGCCTAAAAATCCAGTGTCAGTCAGGCCCAAATATTAACTGTATTTAGTGGACTTAATGCAAAATGATGGTACGTTTACTGTAACTGTGCTTAACATCCTTGGACACATTTCATGGACCATGCCAGCATAAGTTAAACTCACATGAGGAAGCCTTGAGGTTGAGGGTCATAAACAGCTAAAAGCCACTGAAGTAATTCATAATTTAACATGTAGAGAAAAAAAAAGCAACACTGAAAAAAAGTGAAAGACATCTCTCCTGTGCTGCTCTCTCTCTCTCTGTTCATCCGTCTCTCTGCCTTTCCACTCAGTTTTTCTGCTTGTCCATTTCACACGCCATGTCCCTGAAGGGAACTCTCGCTCTCTTTTGACATTTTAGTTGTTCTCTTTGTCTTGTTCGGGAGTGTTTGACTGTTAGGTTTAAGTTTTTTTTTGTAATCTCAGCCAAAAGTAGCCAAACCTTCAATTACTCTGCAGTGTTTCTCAGGATATAACAGCCATGATGACAACAGTGATGATGATGGCACAAGTGAAGGCTATTCCTGTAACCCACCCAAGGTTACACTCACACTGCAAGCTAAGTGGCTACACTCTCAGACATACGGGTTCCAAAAGGTTCCTCCTTAAGGGCTGAGGGTTTACTCAGGACCTTTTGCTTGTGAAGAGCCCTTTTTTTTGAAGAAAGGGTTTGTCAAAGGTCCTTTGTAATTCAGAGAACCCTTTAAGGATTGTTGAGATCCTTGAAGAACTCTTTAGTCAAGGTTTTTTTCTACCAAAATATAAAAAGGTTCTCTGTAGAACCCCCTGAGCGGGTTCTCGATAATACCCCTGGAATATAAGGGTTCTCAGTAAAACCCCCTGAGTGGTTTCTAGATGAACTCTTGGAATATAAAAGGCTAGATAAAACCTTTGGAATTTAAAAGGGTTCTCAGTAGAATCCCCCAGGTGGGTTCTAGATATAACCTTTGGAATATAACTGGGTTCTTAGTAGAACCCTCTGAGTAGGCTGTAGATAAAACGATTGGAATATAAAATGCTCTTGGTAGAACCTCCTGGGTGGGTTCTACATAAAATTCCTGTAATATTAAATGGTTCTTAGTAGAACCCCCTAAGTTAGTTCTATAAAAAAACCCTCTGGAATATAAAAGGGTTCTTGGTAGAACCCTCTAAGTGGGTTCTAGATAAAACACTTGTAATATAAAAAGGACTCTCAGTAGCCTGGTTGGATTCCTTTTAGTACCCTTAGAGGGTGCAAAGTTTCTGGATAGAACCCCCAAACAGGATTGTGGGTGGAACCATTCCACCATAGAAGGGTTCTCTGTAGAACCTCTCATAGGGGGTTCTGAGTGAAAGCTTTCACAGATGGTTCTAAGTATACCCCTTTATGTTGTGTTCTATGGAGAACCTTTTGAAAGGGAACCTTCATAAAAAAACTTCTACCAGGAACCAAAAAGGGTTCTCCTCTAGGGACAGGCCAAAGAACCCTTGATGGTTCTAGTTAGCACCTTTATTTCTAAGAGTGTTCTTGAGAAGTCTTTGAGTGATGGCCACAGTCATTCACCTAAGATAATAGATTAATGACCCGATCCCGGTCTGAACCGTTGCTCGGGTTGCCCTTCAGGAGAACGTTCTGTATTTCACATCGTTTAAATGTTCATTTTTCATGCCTCATTCATGTGCAGATTTCCCATCATCCTTCAATGTCTTCTTATCATTGCTGACTCTGCAGCACTGGTCGCCCATTTGCTTTGCCCTCTGGGAAAGACTCCTCATCCTTCTGTCCTACCGGGGCGCTGCTCGTCATACTAATGCTGATCAAACATCACCAAACAAAAAGCACCGTTAATGGGCAGAATAATCCTTTATTTGCCGCCATATCGCTGTCAAGGTCACTCACCCTCGACCTCACAAATGTTCATCTTTCATCGAGCAATCAGCCGCACTGAATGATCACAATCTCGCTCCTCTACATTCAGCCCTTTACGCCAGCTGTAGGAGCAGTATTTGGCTTAGTCCTGTCCTTGGTGCCTGAAAGCAGAGGCTAACGCAGTGGTTGTCATGGTGACAGAGAGCCAGGCAGGGCTGTGGTAATACTGTAATGATAAAGCTCTTCTGGATGGTGCCGCAGTAAACACAGCGCCACTAGGGTCCCGTTAAGGAAGAGCGCGGCGCACCGCCGTGCATGCAAAAACGCCTGTAGGGCTAATATCAGCTCCGACAATCTCTCCTTGGTTATATCACTTACACTGATGCTCTCCCAACACCTCCTCCTTTCTTCTTCTCCTCTATCTCTTCAGTCTCCCGTGCCCTGCTCCTCTCCCCCTTTGATTGGCAAGATTCACGTCATTGTCTCATCTTTTCACCCCTCTTCCCTCCATTCCTTCACTCTCTCTTCTTAATTCAACTGTCGAAACACAATCAACGCTCTCTATCATCAACTTCCTTTCACACACTCCTCTTTCTCAAAGGCTCTTTCTCATTTGCTTCTCTCCCTCTGTCCCTGACTCCCGCTCTTTTAAATTTATGTTGATGATCTTTCCAAATCTAATTTCAGAGTCTAGAGAGCCGGGGAGACTCTATTGGGCCTTGAAGGTCATTGGGCTGCAGGTGTCACACATGGTGGCTTTACTGTAGGGAATTCAACGCATTAAAGCTTCACACCGCTATTACAGCATGCCTCTGCATCATATATTCAGACCAGAACGCACACAGGCATGCATACCTCCATGTTGCAGCGAGGAGAGGGATGGAGAGATGGAGAGAGTGCCCAAGGAGATAAATAAGTGTGAAGCGACAGATTGCTACTTCTTCTTTTATCATCTTCCTCTCCTTCTTTTCTTTCTTTCTTTTTCTTTCTCTCTGTCTCTCCACTTATTCCTCTCCATCGCCTCAATGCAGTGCTCATGTAGCTACCACTCACTATCTGCGATCAGCGAGCGTGCACGCACACACACGCTTTCTATGCCCATAGGCTGTTTGTCTCTCTCACAATGTGAGTCATATCCGCACACACACTCACACTCACTCACACACTTGTGCCAGGCACTTAAGCCAACACATGTATGCAATATACACACTGTCTCACCCACACCTGTGTGATACATGCAGCTTCAATGAATTACTTGATTAATGTTCGTATTAGGGCTGCAACTAATAATTGTTCTCCTTGTTGATTAATCTGTCGATTATTTTCTCAAGTAATTGAATACTTGTTTGGTCTAAAAAAAAAGTCAAGAAATGGTGAAAAATGTTAATCAGTGTTTCCCAAAGCCCAAGATGACGTCCTCAAATGTCTTGTTTTGTCCACAACCCAAAGATATTCAGTTTAATATCAAAAGGAGTAAAGAAACCAGTAAATATTAAACTAGTCAACTAATGGTTACAGCTCAAATCCATTTGGAGCTGTTTTTGTGTCCATCTGGTGAACATTAGTCCTACTACTCAATACTCAAACCGATTAGCTGCTCTATGCACGAATAATTGAAATATTATCAGAACGACAATATGGCCAAGTAGGGATGGGCAATATATCAATATGATATTGATATCTTGATATGAGACTAGATATCATTTGAGATTTTGGAAATATAGTTATATCATGATATGTTACAAATGTTGTCTTTTCCTCATTTTGGATAAAGTGCTTGAAACTGCTTGAAATTGTAATTGTACTGCTTTCATAATAAATTGCTCTCTGACTGAATCGTTTGCTTTTCAGACAAAGAATTTAAAATAAGTCAGACAGAGGCTTGTTGCTTTTGCTTTTTCCAACAATTGAAGAACTGCTGAATGAATGAAACATTGGCTTGAAAACAAAAAAATTAAAAAACAAACACTGAAATTGAAGTATTTTGTTTAGTAAATGAAATAGGGCCTAATCGTTTTGAGCATATGTAATTTTAGCTGCACAGTGCTGGAAAGTATTGGAAATACACCTTGAAATGCTTGAAAAAGTGCTTGAATTTGAGAAGGTGTAGGAATCCTGCAGCCCTGGTTCAAGCAGCCGGAGAGCTTCTCCATCTCTCCTCACACACAACAGATCTCTGCTTGACATGCTGCTGCATATTTAAAAAGGACAGGCTGCTGTGATGGATTGATCAATATTGATTTGATGTTCAGATCTACAGTGTAATCCACTGTGCTCTGCCATCTTGAAATACTGTGTGATTTAATTACTGAAACCATTTATGAACCTTTGTTTCATCAGCAGCAATATTGCAGTGAGGCTTTTAACTATCACATGGCCAAATTAATTGCAGCACAGCAGAATGAGTTAAAGCTGCACTTAGCATGCTCGCATTAAGTGCAACCCAGTGTTAATTTCTTCTCAGGCCTGCGTCTATCTTTGATTTCCGTTGGATGGGTTCATTGGTGAGTGCTTCCTCCCCGTTGTTTAGGAACACGTTTTGTATTTCAGTCTCAGGTTTCGAGATTGAAACACAGATGTGTTATTTCCTGTGTGTATAAGATTTCCCAACCGACACCAAAGTTTAATTTAGAGAAAGAGGGCGAATCTGCAAATCAGGAGAGGCTTTGCAGTTGAATCACAAACCTCTGCAAGCCTTCGCTGTGTTCATACTGTACCAGCGAGACGACAAAAGACAGCATGCTTAAAAAATATCGCTTTGGCGTGGGAGTATGTTAATTCAGGAATGTCTGAGTAGAAAATGATACAATGGTCTGGACAAGATCTGATCAACACTGGAG
>JAJHUR010090399.1:0-10664 GCA_027495735.1 Lutjanus campechanus | reverse complement strand
AACTCATCTCTGACAGTTGATCCTGCCCAATTGTATTCAATTGCACCGCACATAATGGTTTTATCATGTATAATTGTCTATCTGTTGTATTTGTCTTGGTAGTATTGTATTGATTGTCTCTCTTTTAGTGTCATATTGATATGGTGTATTCTTACTAATTTTATCTCTCCTATGTCCCTGTTTTATTTTTATGTATTATGACCCCTGCTTGTCTTAATGGCTTTTAACACCATGCCGGAGGACTACGGTTGGAAACTAGCCTTTGGCTAACACCGGCACATCTACAGAAATGTATGATGAATGTGCACTGTCCTCTCTAAATAAAAAATAATAAAAAATAAAAAAAAGTTACTTTTAAAATCACAATTAAGCACTGAGTACAATTTGAATTAATATCCAAACCTTTCATCTGCATTTTTGTGGTCAATCAGGTGATCTGATCACAAACAGGCCAATTAAAACAAAAAGTAAACAGTGCAGCAGCTCAGGTTTGGAGTGAGGATGTTAATGATTAATCATTGATCAATTATGTGCTATCAAGAATGTAACCAATTAAAAATGTGTTCATGGATATTTAATCAGTAGTCAAGAAAGGGCAATAATTGCAACTCGCTTTTTTGTCTTGCTAGAATAGTGCTACTAATCACAGCCCAACAGATTAACTAACAATTAATTAACAAATACAATATAAAGCTGCCGTACTTTATTCTTTATTTATAATTTTTTATACTACTTATTTAAGTCCTCAAAAGGAAACCGTACCTCCATTGTACATCTGTCCTCAGGCTGTGAGGCTCCTAAATCCTTCCTCTACAATTCATCATGAAAATACTTGTATTTTTATAATTTATTGTTAAATAAAAACTGAGTTTCTGCCTCTGACGGGACAGATAACCAGTCATACTTGAGGATAATGGGGTGGCACTTGGTGTGGCCTCTGTATGCACTGTGCTGTTCTGTAACTTGCTGTATCTTATCTCATAATTTATTTAACCAATTATTACTGAGTACAGTAGTTTTATAACAAGGTCACTGATAAAAAACATGATGGATTTATGCTCATGGAATAAGGACAACTTTCTTTTAAATACAAATAGTAACCTTGATAAGGATGTATTTATATTTTTGTAAGGATGGCGGCTTTGACACTTTGCAATGACCTCAGTCGGGGTAACGGCGACTGTTCACTGAATCACATCCAGTATCTCTCCCAGCTGTGGACAAGGACCAAAAAAAGTCTTTTTCTTTCAACAGGATAATAATAATTACTGAATTGTACAAACTCTGGTCTTAAGGAAAAGAAAAGAAATCCAGAGAAACAGACAATCTTCCACACAGCGATTGCTCAGAGGTGCAACTCAGCTGTTCTTCCTACAACATTCCTAAAAAACTAAAGGTAATTTTTTTTTTTTTGCACCTGTTCCCTGGCAGTTTCTCTCATCTTCCCCCATCTTACAGTCTTCTTGGCCATCACATAACCACTTCAGCGAGATGCAGAGGTTGTTGTGACACCGAAACTGGTCGTCTGCACAGCGTTCCTCGCAGCCTTTCTGTAAACCCATACGGTAAAAACATAAGCATATGGTAGAAAATTACTGTCATAATAAGATTATTATCCACGCACGTTAGAGGAAAACACTTTAAATCTACGATATATCATGATGACGATGATGGCCACTATTAATAAATACATTTAATAATAATCATGTATTATAATGCTGATTGAAAGCCAATTTTTTTTCCCCTGAAACTATTTGCCTGAACTGACCCAGAAAGCAGACGCTGGGGAGACACGTAATAAAGGGTTAATTAGGGTTGCCCTGCTTTGCATGGAGGGGGATTATATATAAAAATTGCTGTGCAAATGTTGAAAAGAGCAATAAATTAACAAGAATAATGAACCATAATAACAAGCCTTTGTCCTTGAATTATGCATTGCGCTGCGTCATTATCACTGATGGGGCATTGTTAGCATGAATCCTGCAAAAACCTCTTTACACCATGCAGCGCCAGATAAAGAAACATTTAAGTGAATTTCTTTGCACATTAGAAGAGTGTTAAATTACAATAGCAAATTGAAGCTCTATGAATTAAGATATTCAGGCACATTTATGAACAAAACAAGCAGTCTTTGTTTCACTGAAAGGCATGGGGGATTAGGGTTTTCAGAGGTAAATAAACACGAGGTGTTTCACGCACTAATGTACTTGAAGGTACAATAACTCAACACAGCGATATTCTCCGTCCAGCATTGTTCTGCGCTGTAGAGACCATGACGAGGAGATTTGGATCAACACAATGAATTGTGCGGTGAATGGGATTATTACCCTCGTCCAATTCAATCTCCCTTTCCAAGTAGAATATCTAATGTGTGCCTGGGCTGCAAGCTCAGATACTAACACACATTTCAATTTCAGTCTAAATTACAGTGTAATAAGTATATACTGTAATTTAGTGCATGCACACTGTAATTTGTGAGAGTTAACTACATCTATGTCCTTTGCATTGTCCCCAAAATATCCCATTTTATTCCAAACTGACCTGTAATTTTTATAATAAGCACTTTTGACCACCTTGGCACACGGTTATATAAAAAGAATGCTGCAACATGATTTCACACTGACTAAAGGCAAAATGGCAGAAAAGGCAAAATGTCCACAGCGTCAGTGTTTGCTTTAAAAGCGTCCTTCTTTTGGAGCTGTTTTGAAGTGTGCAGTATTTTAATCTTAATTTAGCGTCTTATCCGTGCATATCTGTGCCTCATTAGCAGCACTCATGTGGGTTTACCTTCCTCTTTGATTTACAAGAAAGTGGTACACATATCTCAAACACTGGCCTCATCTGAATTATCCAGGCAGTCGTAGTCTCCATCACAGCGGAATCTGGAGGAGATGCAGTCTCCGTTAGCGCAGGCAAAGTCCTTGTGGTTACAGGTGACTGGCTCTGAGTTGAGAAAAAACATAAAACACAAAAGATACAAAATCATGCCAGACTGATTCTTTCTGCAGCATTTTTACACAACAAACATACATCCCCAGATGCAGCTATCGGCCAAATGTTCTGTGTTTAGAATCTCGCGCTAATGCTTTGGCAAAATCATCATTTCAGCTAATTAAGAGTCATTTTGTATTAGAAGTGGAGAAACTGGCAAAGCTGATCAAGATGTAAATACATTCACTGCAGCTCTCACAGTGGGGAGGGGGCAACATCCTCTCTGAAGCCAAAAATCTTGTATCTGCCATTTAGTGCGAGTCTGTCCCTGAGGACAATATTAGGGCGCAGCTAAACAGCTGCATCAGATCCACTGTCTGGGCCCTCCCCTTGTTATCATGGACTGTTAGCTAACGCAGGGTGTGTGTTATGAGTTGTGCTGCAACAGAGACTCCCAGCAGGCATTGCAGCAAAATCTGATTTGCAGCCTCACCACTGTCTGCTGGTCCACCTGCTTAATTCTCCGCCATCCAACACTTGACTGGCTTTTATTTGCATTTTAAGTGACATTAATAGGTATGGGGAATAAGCATCTAATAAATCACGTAAATGATGCACACACAGCAAAAAACACACAGAAGGCGTGCACACACTCATATTATGTACAGGTAAACTCACACACACATGCAAGGACCAGGGGTGTGTCCACACTTTTAACAACTGGGGTTGACTGGGGGGGTCAAGTGGGGCACTGACTTATGCAGGAGTGGCATTCACACCCATATGATTATTTTTTAAATTAAATAAAATTTTATTTTATTTTCCTCCACTGTTCCACCACGGTCCGCCCTTCTGTGCTCTGATTGGCTGTGAGCTTGAGTGTAGATTGGCACTTGGTGGTTTCGGAGGGCGAATGAATCAAAAACAGGACTTTCACTCAGGAAACTGGTCTTTGTGTCCCATGTAAACCTAAATGTCACTTCTAATTTTTTGTTTAGACTTAGTTTTCTCATTATTTTCAGTTTTCAGTCACAGATTGGTTAGTTTAAGGCTCAAAAACGACTTGGTTAGTTTTAGGCAAGAAGGCTACTTGGTAGATTCAGGAACAAAAACGAAAACTACTTGGGTAGATTTAGGCTCAAAAATTCAAAAATTCTCATTTCACAACATTGAAAAAAAGCTCTCTGGCAATCACACAAACAAGTTGTTGAGGCCACGAAAACCAGCCAATGACAGCTTAATAGTAGCAGCCAATCACAGCACAGTAAGGAAGGAGTAGGCGGAAAAATCTTTGGGAAGAAAAGATTGCGTCATTCACCACGTTAACACAGTGGCCATTTTCCTCCAACATTACATTCAGGGTGGGAAACTCAAACGTTGTATCAGAAGGATAATGTCGGACTGCTGTTCCAGGTTACAAGTCGTATACAGTTTCCATGATTTATTCTTTTAAACCCCAAAAAGAAATTATGCCTCCTTGTTCCTCTTTCCTCAGCCTCCTAAATTCCACCTTGAAAAGTAGTTTTGTTTGTGATTAATACGATTTTCACCCCTTTGCTGTATGTTGTTTTTTTTTTGTGACAAGCATAAAGGGAGCTACAACTACAAAAATTGCTTTTTGTCACCTAAGAAATATTGCCAGACTTAGACCCTATCTTACACTGGAAGATGGCAAAAAGTTGACTCTGGCTTTTGTATTTCCTTCCTCGTGCAAAATCAGCAGCCAGAATTTTAACAGGAACCAGGAACAGAGATCACATTACACCAGTTTTAGCATCATTACACCGGCTGCCTGTGTCACTGAGGATTGATTTTAAAAATTCTTTTACTTATTTTTAAGGTTCAGCACCTTCATACATTTATGATTGCTTATCCAAGTATGTTCCAAACCTCCCTCTTAGATCTCGTACTGCAGACTTGCTGAATATTCCTAAAATGAATTACAAAAAGCAGAGAGAAGCAG
Organism: Lutjanus campechanus; assembly: GCA_027495735.1. Taxonomy (NCBI): domain Eukaryota; kingdom Metazoa; phylum Chordata; class Actinopteri; order Lutjaniformes; family Lutjanidae; genus Lutjanus; species Lutjanus campechanus. The sequence continues at coordinate 5,770 of JAJHUR010090399.1, read as the reverse complement.
CTTTCTGTTTTTATGCACCAAAGGTTCTGGAGACACTCTCATCACACATTAGACAAGAAACTTCTGATGATAGATTTAAGAAACTGCTCAAGATTTGTTTTTTATGTTCTTGATTTAGTTAATTTGATCCCTTTTCCTTAAATGTAGCCATATTGTAAAATTGCTTTATGCATTTATATAAAGATTGTTTTTGTTACTTGTATTATTTTCTTCTCTGAGTTGCATTTCTCTGTATAAAAAGGTGCAGTAAAGTTATTTATTATTATGACTAACATCTAATTAGTGTGTACAAGCCTGGCACATTACACATGTATATGCACATTCCCAGTCAAACGTTTTATAATTAATAGTTCAGATTAAACCAACAGTGTAAAAGGCTGTCATCAAAGGTTACGGTAATGGTTAGATTCTTCTTTGAATAATCTAAAATATAAAAGAGTAAAAATCTTTTGCACACTTGTAGCTCAACAGGTGTGTAGGAGAAGACCATGATCGACAATAAAAAGCAAAAAGACTCTTACACACTGTCGTCTGCTCTCAGTAAAAGATTTAATAACAACGATCTTCTTAAATCTTTGATTGTAAGTGCAGAACACAGTGTGTAAGTCTTCTTGCTTTTTAAGAATCTAGACTATAAAACATATTGCATTTGCTTACCACATAATTACATAATTAATTCCATATTTCATAGTTTTGACGTCTTCAGTATTAATATACAATATAAGAAAATAATAAAAATAAAGAACAAACATTGAATAAGAAGTGCGTCCAAACTTTTGACTGGTATTGTATATATTATTTCTATCTTATCTTATATATTTTTAACTTTATTTTGTTGTTTTTTGACAGTAACAGATGATACAGATCAAAGGACAACAGAGAGGATCATCATCAGTGAGGTGAAAAGCCAAACATAATGTAAAATAAAAATGAAATGAATCTGATCGCCCTTTGAGATCCTAGAAGTCTTTTTGATCCATGACTTTGGTTTGTGTAAAGTCAGAGTATTTCTTAAGGATGGAGACGTGTCCGTTCTGCTGCTATGGAAGAAAAGTAGAGAAAATAACGAGCAAATTTCTCCACACAAAAGTGTAGAAAGAAATTACTTCAGATTCCAATGAGGCTTCCATTTTTTCCATTATTTTTCACATTTTTTGGTAGCATGACTCAGAGAAAAAGTCAATTGTTCCACAGCATAAATTTCTTCCATTTATTTTTATTTTATCTTTTACTACATTTCCTCTTGTGCTGATACTTTTGTGTCACAGGGTATTAATAAAGGTGCATCCTATCTTATCTAAGTAAATTAACCTTGGAAAAAAATTACAAGCAGGCCACAAACAAATGAAAACAATGCAAATCAAACAGTTGTTCAAACTAAGGTCCCGCCTCTCAATGTGGTGGCCAATCAGCTTTCAGGGGTGGACAGTGCCCCTCCAGGCCCCTCCTCTGGGAACACCCCTGCCAAGGACTTGAATGCGGAAGGATATAAAATCTAACGAGGTGAGTTAGCAGTGTCACTGTATGAGTAAATAAAAGTTTTCTTCTAAAAGTGATGATGAATATTTGAACAAAAGGGAATATGAGTGTAAACCGCAGAGAAGAAATGATACCAGGAGTTCAGGAGTCTTGAAGAAACAACACAAATAATAAGAGGATGCTTTAAAGAGACAGTTGAGCCTGGCTGTCTGGATGGTGGGAAACACCTACAGAGTGTGTGTGTGTGTGTGTGTGTGTGGGAGAGATGAAGGTGTGGAGGGGTTATGGTGGTGGAAGAGGCACTCAGGTGTCCAATTCTTCACCGCCTAAGTGTGTGCAGAACGTCAACAGTGTATATAAACGAACAAACGGAGCTGACAGAAAGTGAAGGAGTCAGACACTCACTGCAGTTCTCCTCGTCTGAGTTGTCTCCACAGTCGTTCTGGCTGTCACACCTCCAGTGGTCGGGGATGCAGTTGTTATTCTCGCAGCGGAATTCATGAGGTCCGCAGGTCTTTTCATCTTTTTCATCAGGAGCAAACAAACACAAAGATGAAAATGGCTTCAAAGAGCATGAATATTAATAAGTGTGCTAGCTATCATATTTTCTACGTGTAATCATCGTTTCCTCAGGGTTTCCCCGAGCAACTCTGACACCGAGTTCAAAACACAGTCTTCACTCCAGAGGCTAACGCACCGTAAGATGAAATACCTGACTGTGCTACCAATCATCCTCAACAGAATTTGTGACAGGGAGTTGCCAAGATTGAACTTTCTTCACGAAAACATCCAAGAGAATTTCAGAACACAACAAATGCTTAAGAACTAGATTTTTGGCTTTGTTATAGACAAAACCCGAGCTGTGTTTTTGTGTCCTCGCAATGACGTATTGATAATTTAAATGTCATCTCTCTCAGACATTGACAGCAGCTTCTGCTCCTGATAACAACTCAACAATTATTTGTCTTTAATATTATTCATTTGATTATAGAAAGTGTTATTTAAAATGCCAAAATGCCAAACTTGACATCCAGTAACAGATGTCTCTTTGTTGTTAAAAGAGACGTCTTTTTTTTTTTTTTTTTTTACAACAAAGAGGCATCTGTTGCTGTGAATGAAATTTGGCATTTTAAACAGGGACAGATTTCCATCATTTATAACATGTTTCTTTCTGCAGGAGAACGTTGATCTGCTCAGGTTACACTCTAATATGTCCTGTTGTGATGAGAACAGCACCTGAAATCTTTTGATTGTAAAACGTGAGGAGGAAATATTCCAGGAATATTTTCTTTTTCAATATAGCAACGTACTGTAAAAGATAATGAGACCTAATCGCCTACAAGATTCTGGATGGAAAGTTGGCCTTTACCTTTTAAATGTGGAAACTTGAAATCAGGAACAGTTGTGATGCGCTATTTACATTCAGTCCCGCCAACATGGCCGACCTCGGGATTAACGACGCGACGCGAAAACACTCGATAAGCTCAAAGTAAATACGGCTGCAAGACTTGAGTCAGAACTCAGGTTAATGCTCCACACTCAAAATGTCAAGCCTGATAATAAGACTGAAAAATTCAGAGATGAGGGCAATTGAGATTCAGAGGTCTGGATCCCAACTACTAAATGTCACCCCGAAAGTGCAATAAAGGGCATTTTTTACGCCGTTTATTTAGTTTATTTCCTCTCTGAACTGACTCTGCTTGGAGTTTTTGTGTGTGTGACTGGAAGATTTTCAGCGTTCCAGTGTTAAATCTTAATGGCCAGATTTAGAATTATCCAAAATATCCGCATTTGTTTCAAAAAGGAACAGATGCTTTGATATTTGCTCCAGCAATACTTCCTCAGAGTGGCTTTTCAAAGTCAAACCGAGAGCTTCCTTTTAAAAAGTCATTTCAGTGCAGACATCATCAGGGATAATGGCCAAGGTAACGCTGTTATCAGTTAGGGAAGAGATGCGTCAAAAGAGGAGGGTGGCACATTCTGCCTGGATCTCTTTCCAACATGACAGCAGGAGGAGAGAATCAGGAGGGAAAGCTAAGTGCAGCAGCGGAACACACGAGGCAGCAATTCATTAGGAAGCAGCTCAGTCACTTACAGCATATAAAAGATGTGACACCGGGAAAAAAAGAAGGCAATATTTCCCTGCCAAGTCAGAGCTCATTACGGTGCTAACAAGCAAAACTTCCTTTAACAGTCTGAGGTAATTCAAAGTGAAAATAAAATAGCTATAAAGCAGCTTTGGCTCCTTCGTGCGCTCTGGAGTGGTGGGAAGTTTTTTAGGTGATGAAGATGCTGACAAACGCTGCAGATAATACAGTCTGAGGGGCCAAAGTCAAACATCAGTAAACTACACAGAGAGGGATAAACATTTACTCAATATTACATCAGGGCCTTCTCAAGTTAATTGACTTTAAAGCAGCAGCAAAACATCCACATGAAACCAATCTGAGATTACAAAGGAATCTGTCGAGAGGATGTAAGAGGCCTCCAACATCAAAGCATGAATTTCCTTTTATTAATAATTAAATTGCAGGTCCCATATACTTATACTGCATCTTATTATTGCAGTGTTCTAACACACATTTGACTGATTTGTCTCACGCCTGTGCATACGTGCATATGTTTGTTTGGTAGGTGACACAAATGTCACCCCGTATATACTGTATATGTGGTTTTATGCTGTGATTGAGTCAGCCGGCTGTGTGGGCAGGAACTCGATACGACGGCTCCATCGCTGAGTTCGCTCAGTTTTGTACAGTGGGAGGAAGTGGAGACGTGTCGGCCATCTTTATAAACCGTCATTAGACCAAACTGGCCGACATGCTCAGTGGATGGACGATCGTTCTACAATTATTTGGGGGATTCGATCACTATATTAACAATTGGCTGATTCCATCATCAATGGATTCTATCCGCTGGGTTTTCTGGGGGCATTTTTTGTCTTTTTTCACACGTAAACCTGATGAATTAAGAGCTGGTGATTGTTCTAACAGTGGAGAGACTGGACGATGACCAAGCTTTGGGTGAGTTTGATTTTGTTTCTGTCTGTCGAGTTCAAATAAGGTGCGTTTTACTGAGTTAACAGGGCAATTACAGTAAAACTCGTCTTAATTTGGTAAACGCTAGAAACCAGAATTCAGACGGTGATCTTTTTCTGCTTAATGAGGAAACGTCCTTTCTTGACATTTTGTGAGCTCATTTTGTTAATTTTGTTGTGTCTCGCACACATCTCCCAGCTTTTGTCTTATCACGTTTAACCATAGTTGTCTTTGTGTATTTATTTATTTATTTATTTATATTTAAACTGGAAGGGCAGCTGGAATGTGATGAAACCTCAATTTGGAGCCATTATTACTTTGATTCTGGCACCAAACAACACAGAAATATGACATTTTAGTTTATGTGGTCTGCTACTACTTCTCATTTGTTTTGCTAACTTCACAACCTCATCCCAAAAAGAGCTGCAACTAATGATTATTTTCATGATTGATTGACCTGCCAATTATTTTCACAATTAATCGTTTAGTCTATTAAATCTCCAAAGACCCAAAATGACATCTTCAAATTTTTGTCCAACTCAAAGAAAAGCAGCAGATTCACACTTTAAAGAAGCTGGAACCAGCAAATGTTTTGCTTGAAAAATGACTGAACTGATTAATTGATTATCAAAATAGTTGTTTAATTATCTTTTAATCGACTAATTGATTAATTGACTAATTGTTGCAGCTCTACACACACGTCCCAGTGTGAAACTTTTTTTCAAGTTACAATCATTTATGAAATTAAAAAGATAAATTTGATCTTCTGATCAATCTGCATCTCTGTACTAACTTAATGTTTGATTTCTTGAAAAATGCTGTTATTAGTCTTTTATAGAGGTGCAACAATAAATGAAATAATCGATTACTAAGTTTATCGCTATTTTGATAATCAATTTACCATTTTGAGTAATTTTTAAGAAAAAAAAGTACAAATTCTCCGATTTCAGTTTCTCATATTTGAATATTTTCTGGTTTCTTTACTCCTCTATGACAGTAACCTGATTATCTTTGATTTCAGGACGTCATCTTGGGATTTGAGACACAGTGATCAACATTTTTCACCATTTACTAACATTTTATGGACCAAAAAACTCATCGATGCATAGAGAAAATGACTGACAGATTAATCGATAATGAAAATAATTGTTAGTCGCAGCCCTAGTTTTGTATATTTCAGACATTTCAGGGCAAACAGGACTCTAGATACTGTGCACATGTTGTTTTACAGTCGCAACAGCAAAAGTGGAGCG
>JAJHUR010090398.1:0-12842 GCA_027495735.1 Lutjanus campechanus | reverse complement strand
GAAAAGTTATCTTTGGCCTGAACACATCATAAGTTCACATAACTCGATAAAATTGAGTTCCTTTACTTAATTTTCCCAAGGTAATCTGTTCCCTCACTTTTTTTTAGGTAAACTTAACTTACATTGTATTGATTTTGGTGTGGACGGCCCATACAAGAGTAATTTAGCGGTCTAATCAGTTAATTGCTGATTTTTTTTTTCAGTGAGCAGCAGAGGGCTTTGCTGAAGACGTTGATATTTAATATAGAATAAAGGCAGGGTAAAATAAAATTTAAAAAATACTGCCTTTTTGTATGTAACAAATATCTTGAGCTCAAACATCTACTTAGCCAACTGCATCTCACAGATTTCTTCAGCTGGCGTCATCACCTGACAGCGTGAACAAGAACTTCAGTCACATAAGAGCAAGTGGTTTCTTATGTTTTTGTGAGGGGGGCATCATGAGCACTGTCTCTGTTCAAGGATGGATCCTCCCTGAATTTAAACATGCTTGTAAGTGGATCTTTTATTTTTTCGTTACAAAGACTGTAGAACGAACTTATATGCATTTTTGTTTTAGGAATTTCAGACAACACCGGAGTCTGCAAGATACTTGGATACCTCTGTAGTCAGTTTGAAGCGTATAACGCAAGTGAAGTGTGGAAATTGTGTGGGAATGCTTTATTTTAGCTGACACACACCACAAATAATTGTAATTACAAAAATCTGTACAAACAAAAAACAAAAGCTTAAGTAATGTGAGAAGGTACAAAATGTTGTGTTCTGTTGCTGACACAAATTAACTAGTATTACAATCTGACTGTATTACAGACTCAAACTCAACTCAAACGAAACAGTCCCCGGTTACAGGGATGCCTGTTTGGCAGAGAGAAAACTCACTTGGTAATTTAAAAAGAATGGGGTTTTTTTTATTTTTGAGACTGCAGCTCTGGTCTGAGACTACACAACTGGTTGCCTGGCAACCGAGCTGTCGGCTCCTTGAACTGAAGTCTGTTGAGCCAAACCTTCCTGCACAGTGAGCTTCAACAGGAAGACTTCCAAACACAGGCCAGACATTTAATTGTCAGTGTCAGTCCGGATTTTTAAAAGGCAATTAAGAACTGACACACACACACAGATACACACAAGCTCCAATGCTATTGAAGTGTTTCTAGGCTTGACACAAAATAAGCTTCATTTTGTAGATTCTCCTCATTACCAGTAAGTAAGAGGAATTTATCGTTGACGACAGACATTTATTATGTTTATCTTTGTGTTGAAGATCAAGATTAAAGGAATAGAAAATATTTCACAAATAATGTGCACATTTAGCTGCTTCTCGCTTGTTGTTAGCTGTGTTAAAGTTCCAGTGTCTAAGATTTAGGGGGATGTATTGGCAGAATGTGGCAGAAATGTTTTCATTAGTGAATAATCACATAAAAATTAAGAAATGTCATGTTTTTTTGTTTGTTTTTTTTTTTACCTTAGAATGAGCCGCTTATGTAGAGAGCGTTGGTCTTCTTCCATGGAGGCTGCCATTTTAAACCACCATGGTTCTACAGTAGCTCAGAATGGACAAAACAAATATTGGCACTAGTTTCACAGCCGCTGTAGTTTCTCTCACTGCGAGATGCCTCTAAATCCTACACACTGGTCTAACACTCACAAGCTATTGTAGCTTGCTTTCTGGCAAAGATTGTATATATTATCAATGATTATCAGTAATATATATTATCAAAGATTGAATATATTATCTATCAGATTTAACTGAATGGTTGGGTGTTGACATATTCTTCCTGATCCTCAGAGGTTGTATGGCTCAGGTCCGACCTACCTGGTGACATACTTGAATGTGTTTATGTTTTACAGTGTACATATCTGTATCTTTGTTATCTTTGTTTTTCTACTGATCAATTCTGTACCTGTATGACATCTGTCTTGTCCTGGGACAGTTGTCCTTCCCCTGTTCCTGAGTTGTCTTCTTTTTTTTTCTTCCATTTTGTGAGAGTTTTCCATGATCTGAATTGAGGGTTCTGATGCTGTGCTATATAAATAAAATTGACTTGACTTGACTTGCCCCGCCACTGCATCATGTACATTTACACCAGGCCTCCAGGCCAATTTTGTCCCAATTTTCACAAAGTGAAAAATTTCCAACTTCCGACCCCTTCATCTTTTAACATTTCTCCACCTGGAGTCCCACAAGGCATTTCAAAGCAATTCATTTTTGTCCTAAAAAAATATATGGGTGTAATTTAAGTCAGACACACACATTTTTCTAAGGCACTTTACAACTGCTCTGTCGGTTAACCCATATTGTGATATTGTCATGTACTTTGAACTTATTCTATTTGCTTCAAAAAAGTAACTGCACAAGTGAAGGTATAGTACATCTTTATTGCTTCCAATATTTACCTTTTAGAAAAGTCAATTCCTCCAGCATCAAGGATATACAGATTCTGCAGTTTCTATTAGAGACCCTTAAAAGAAAGTATTAATTCTATAATTGTCTGCAACAACATTAAAGGGATAGTAGGGATGGTGATGTACTGCTGTGGACAGGGTCTGTAACAAAGCATATTTGAACCACTTAAAAAGGCCCATCCAAAGAAATCATTATCAGTTTTAAGTGCGCATTATATTTAGAATATTTTCACCAGTTTACCTTGCCATCAGATTTGCTCTCTCTTGCTAAACCAGACTCCATTGTTGAAATGACTCATTTTACCTTGCAGAGCTGGGGAGCTGCTGGTCTAACAGCTGAATTTCATGTTACAGCTGCACCACGTCAGCAGGAGCTGATTGCAGCCATCCTATCTTCTATCTTTGACGGATGCCGCGTCAATTAGCACAGAGCAGATCGAATGGGCAGAAAGTCAGACACAAAATAAAAGACTCGGTGCAGACTCACGATCATAAAGAGACAAAAAAGAACCTATTTAACCACGTGGCCTGCTTATCCATGGTAGAAGCACAAAGAGCAAGGAAAGAGGACTTAATCAACAAAATCTGAGCAAGTAAACATGATCAGGCAGGCAAAACGCTCTGCTGCTGAAATGCTTCTGAAACGTTGCTGCCTTGATCTATTAGTTAGTTTGTGTGACTTCAGTGAATCCAAACTAACCTTTTAAAACACCAAAGTCACACAACAACACAAACTAACTAACCAAGCCAGGCAGAGGTAAACCAGCAACTCCCATGTTCTGCAAAGTAAAATTACTGATTTGGGGAATGGACCTGGTTGATTTTGAGAGAACAGTTTTTGGCTTGTATAACAGCTTGTTTTGGTCAGAAAAGGCCATCTGATGGCAAGATAAAGTGGTGAAAATATAATAAATGTACACTTATACTGATATTTATTTTTTTAGATGGCTAAAATGCATGCTGACCCTGTACACAATGGTACATTGCTTACCCGGGATTTACTCCAGGCACGGCTGCGCCGCGGTTTTGTTCCGTCATACTCATAACTTCAATTCATGCCAGCAGCATCTCAGAAGCGGAGCAGTTGTTGACTTGTTTACTTCGTCATGTTGGGTCATTTTTCCTTGATTTTTGTGCTTCTACCATGGGTAAGTAGTCTGTGTAGTCATGGATCAAAGTTTTGGAGCTTTGTTTAATTAAAAAAATACATTTCTATAATCATCTCAATATTATGAAACATACCTGTTGTCGCCGGGTATGACGCAATGAATTAAGTGAAATACGATCCGTCGTCGACACGAGATGTTTTATTTTGAAAATTTACCGGATTCACTATGCTTTTCGTGTCGGGACTTCCTGTCTGGTTCGATCTCATCTGCGCAGCTTGATGCGGCATCCGTCAAAAATAGGCTTGCTGCGTATTCTCTGCGGAGCGAAGCGCCGAGCCGCTTCTGGAACGCTGCTGACACGCGCCGCGGCGCATCTGGTGTAAGCACGAGCATTGACTAGAATGGCTGCGTATTCTGCGCCTGGTGTAAATTAGGGGTTAGTTTTCTACATCAGTACTCCTGCTGGTTCTATTGACTTTCAAAAAGTACCTCATACAAACTGTATACAAATAATCTGAATAGTTCAGATTCTGAACTATCCTTTCATGAGCTCTGAAGAGCAGCTCAGAACAGAATTGATATATAATATATATATAATATAAACAGACAGTCATTATGCAAGGTCATGTTTCCACTCAAGTGTAAATATCAGTAATTGAACAGTTTTTTTGCATTGAACATGAAATATATTTGCAATTAATTTTGAATGACCTGTTGAGGCAAGATAAGGTACAGATTTTTGATCCCGGTTCCACGTCCTCTGAACAGTCTGCTGCTTCAAACGACTCTGTCAGCGACTGGTCACACAAAACAGTCCATTTGAAAGTTTTTACTATGACAGACGACCCCAAATTAATTTGGTCCCAGTCTATGAATTCCAATTTTCCTTTAATTTATTTAAGGACTTTTCCTTTTGATATGAGGCCATTGCTCAGAGATAATGACATCATGCTTCAATTTTAGTTTATAATATGAGGGGTCTTTTTTTTCTCTCCTGCACTTGGCTCTGACATTATACACTGTTGTGCCTCTGGGTGAGTGTTGGGACCTGGAAAATCTGCCCATTAAAATGCCTGGAGATATTTCAGGCCTCGTTAAAGACCTGCTGTCTGGTCAGAAGATGAATTCCACCCACACCTTCCTCCTCTCTGTGTTTTCCACTTTCTCGCTTAGTAATCATGCTCTCTCAGAGGTTTCGGTATGAAAGAGGATTGATGGTTCAAAGGGGCTCAGGATGCTACATCAATTCTCCGAGACTCTACGTGATCCGTGTTTCCCTCTGAATTTATCGCAAATTTTAAACGAATTTTAAGTCAAACAGCAAATAATATCCGCTTCCATTTTGCGATTATTCGGAGTTGGATCATCGAGAAACGGGAGTAATTAAAAGAGTTCCAGTCAAACCTCAAATAAAGATGGAAACATGATAGAAATCTGCCCTTTCTGTTTGTTTCATGTTGAGGTTACATCAGAGCTGTGAGTCAAGGGAGAGATGAGGAGTCTTTCAGAGCAACGACTGATCAGTCATGTTAGCTGAATATTATACATTAAAATTTATTCAGAGAAAAAAAGCATTTGCATCCCCCCATTAAGCACATTAACTCTTCAATCAACCATTTCTAATGTGATGCTTCAAAATGCGCATAAAAATATGTTGATGACAACCCGGTGAATGTTTCCAGTCATATTAGATTCTGTCCCCGCTTCCACTCTGCTTTATTACAATCTGTTTCTATTTTTCTTTATTCTCTTTTTTTTCTCTTTCTATTTCTGCTTTCAAAGCCGAAGAAACGTGCCACCGTGTCAAACGGTTTTAGATTGTTGTTCAGATATTTTTAAATCTGCAGACCAAATCAAATGGATCTAATCTTTTAGGCCTCATGTGGTAGCTACTTCAGCTCTTTTGGTTGTGTTCCTTTTGTACTGACGTTGCAGTGAGCAGTGGTGCTGCCAGAAAGCCACATGTTGTGAAATGGTCACAGTTTAGTGTCCATGAATGTTCTCATTCGTCCAGGTCATTATAATCCAAAGAAAGATTAAATCGAAAGCAACTGGACTTGTTCAAAAGCCTTTTCTGAAGACGTTTCGCCTCTCATCCAAGAAGCTTCATCAGTTCATGCCTGTCAGACTAGTCAGAGCTAGTCTGAGAACAGTTTAGGCCCCAAAACTACTTGGGTAGGTTTTAGATAAGAGCATGTTTAGGGGTTATAATAAGTATGTTACGTCTAGGATGGCGCTGAAGCGACTCACAAGACAAAAGTCACATGATGCACGTAACATGTGCCTTAATGACTTGTTTTGTGTTTTGTCTTCCTCTGTTTTTTTCAGCGACAGACAGGCTCTGTGTCTTATGCCTCACTGAGGGGCAATGACAAAATGTTGGTATTTGATGAGTTGGTAATGAGAATGAGCTGGTCTAGCCTCTGGCTACCAGTGACCCAATGTCCGCAGATTCCAGCATTAAAATTGGTAAGTAAAGTATTATTGTAGCCCAGGTTTAAGAGATTTAATATATTCCTTTTCATTCAGGTAAGATAGTTTGCTAACTTGCTGTCCAATTATAAATGTCATTATGTATAAACAAGCTTAAAAGACATTTGAAGCTGTAATTTTCATCATGCACCAGGAAACAAAAGTGGATGGATTGTTACCACCAGTATGTCAAGCAGTCAGGCCTGAAAGCGGCACCAAAAGATTTGGATATAAAATGGTTTGTGGCCGTCTTAGGACGTCAGACTTGATCAATCAATAGCTCAGCTTTTGCAGCCCATCTTAACTCCTCACATAATGACGATTGGTCACCACTGCTCCGTGTCAGATACTGAAGCACACGGTACCCTTTTGCAGCTGTATCTGATGCATCTAAAACACGGTGAATGCCGTGAAAGGGTCACAGTTTGGTTAAGTTTAGGCACAAAAACTACTTGGCTAAGTCTAGGATAAAATCCTGTTTCGAGTTACAAATAATTACATTACGTTAGGGTATGTCACGTGATGTCACCGAAGCAACTAGTAAAACGAAAGTCACATGACAAGTCACTTGATGCTGAAGCGACTTGCAACACAAAAGTAACATGTGATGCATGTAACGTTTTCAGGATGACAACTTTTAATAATGTGACAAATCATTGGTATGAGACTGGCTTTTATATGTGTAAGCTGTAAGCTTATATCTTAATGCTAACATGTTAAAATGTTCTTTTTACCCCGAGTAAGCGTCTGACAAATCTAAGTGCTGGTAACTTGAGGTTCTGTGACTTAACGTTGATAAATATTGATGATATATTGATTTAGCTCTGATACCTTATCTGTGTTTCTTGAGCAGCAACCTCTGAGAAACAACATCACTGAAGAATAAACTCCTATTTTTCAAACTACTGATAAAATATTTGTTAAATTTTTAAACTTACCATTAACTATCCCATATATTAAACTGGAGGAACAACTTATTTTCAGAGGTCCCTTCCAGAAAAATGAAAACAGAGGAGATGAAAAAGAAAAATGTCAAAGGACTGTGGGAGGAAGACTAAGATAAAGTTCCACCATCTGTGTTGGTGGCTGGAGTCGCACTGGGAAAGCACCTGTGTGAGACAGAGCCCATTATAGAGCTGTTACAAGGCCATTTCCACCGAGGGAAGACCACAAGTGGCCAATTAGATAATTAGAGCATCCTTTTTCTCCATGTCTTCCCCTCTGCTTCTCCTTCTCTTATCGCTGGCTCACGACTGAAATTTTAAGCTTGAGCCTGAAAAACTACAGCCGTCTGTGCTGTAGGCCCAGCTGGATGCACAGGAAAAGCATGAGGGTTAAGGGTAGGAGAGTGAGTATGTCATTTGTACTTGTCAGCACACCACAGGACTTGTTTACTCTCTTAACCCAAGTCATTACTACTGCAGACTGCTGAGAATAATTATGTCCTGATGCATTGGGATTGTAGCACGCACTCGAAACTGGCCATTTGTAGAACTAAATTACACTTTTCTCTTAATTTCAAGCACAGCCTCCTTCTTATTTATTTTAGTTTTTGTTACTTAAAAGTACTAGATCTTTAAAAGGATACTCCACTTTACATGATAACCCACTCAGTATGTACTCACCCCTATGCCGATGTGATGATGGCTGAAGGTCTTCAGTTCACAAAACAATCCTGGTGTTTTAGGAGAAACAGGGTAGCAGCCTCATCCAGTACAATGGCAGTGAACGGTGACCACGGATAAAACGTTAAAAAACACAACACAAAATGTCTCCATCCTGCTTGTGTGGTGTAATCCAATTGTCCACGAACCGCAACGTTAAAAATTAACCGCAAAATACACCATTTACGCCATGTTTTTAGCCAAAATGTCAACTGTAGCATGTAGCCGGTACGATGTAAACATGGCATCGATCTCGCGAGACTTCATATATATCTTAATGGACGCACGTGCGGAAGTCTCGCGAGATCAACGCCATGTTTACATCCTACCGGCCACATGCTACAGTTGACATTTCTGCTAAAAACATGCCGTAAATTATCATGTAAAGTGGAGTATCCTTTTAAAATATGTCACAGCACAGCATGTTATGATTCACTGCCAAACGAGCAAATAATATGACTTGGGCGTGGTGGTCAGCACCATCACTATATTTTTTGAACAGTCATTCTTAAACCTGCAATAACGAATCAATTTTGGCCCCATGGGGGCAGCACAAACCAGCTGTGAACACAACACTGACATATTATTAGCTTTTAAAAGACCAGTGCGCAAGATTTAGAGGAATCTATTGGCAGAAAATGGCAGAAATTGATTATGATATTCATAAATACGTGTTCATTAGTGTATGATCACCTCATCTACAGAGGGAGCAGGTTGTCGTCCAGGGAGGCTGCCATGTTCCACCCCTACCTTTCTACAGTGGCCCAAAATGGACACACCTAACGCTGGCTCAACAAGATGATAGGTATTCATTTGGTTGCGATTTGCAACCTCACCACTAGATGTCACTAAATCCTACACACTGGTCATTTAAAGCTACTGCAAGTTAGCACCTAGTTATCCAATAAAACATCCCGGTAGACCACTAACTACTTGGTTAGGTCAGGGCAACAAAACGACTTGGTTAGGTTTAGGAAAAGATGGTTTGGGTTAACGTAAGCTAGTTATGTAAATCAACATACATAACATAACTTTTGTAAGTTTTTGTAAGCCTCCTGGGTCAATGTCCTGTGTTTGTTTGACCCAGCCATTCACCCCACCTCCTTCATGCATGGACTTTCTTGCTCTTTATACTATGCCTTGAGAAGTGACGCCAGAGGGTCACCTACAGCACCATAGTTTGACGTGGTGGGAGTAAGAACAGGCTGAAATGGCCACAGGGAGGACAGAGGGGGACTCACTCTCACATGCACTAATATGCACACAGAGGGAGTGCTCTTCACAGGATGTCATTTCTCCACTTTATTATACATACCAAATAGTTGCTGGTTGACATCTAGTGAGGCTAGATGTCATATTGCACCTTTAATGACTCAAACTTTTCACACTTTATTTATATTTCATTTAAACAATGGACAATGAAGACATGTTATAATGCCAAAGCAATGATGATCACCGAAACAGACCAATTAAAATCAACACTGACGCTGAGCACACACGCTTCCCTGTCTGGTGAGTGAGAAGGTGCATCAAAGAATAATAGAAGATGAGACCCCCCCCCCCCACTTCTCTTCCCTTCTGGGCCCCTGTGACACTCGGTGATAAATAATATAACTCAAATGCAGCCTGAGGCAGCCAAGAACACAGCAGCTCCCCAAAAATCAAGGCCTCAGATCAAAGGATTAGCTGTGAAAATCTTTGCACCGTAATGACCGTGTGCTCTGGTTGTGTGTATGTGTGGGAGTGTGTTTATCTCCGAACTGCACAAGTGAGAGACAGTGAGCGAGAGAGACAAACAGAATTAAAATGGCAAATAGTGGCTGTACCTGTCGCACTAATTGAGTCACGACTGATTTCACTGTGTTGTTGTTGTCAGCCTGTTGTCATATCACGCTTAAATGAGATACAGGCTGAGGATATTCATGGGTGACTGTCATCCAGGGGGGAGGGGGGTGAAGTTTGTGAGTGCATAGTTTTGCAGATGTTGCAAGGATTGTTGAGAGAATTATAATCAACAGTAAAAACTGAACATCATTTAAACAAGACAGGCTGCAGCCATTCTAGAGGCTCTGTGAGGCTTTATTTACCAGTGCACAGAGCTAAATGCTTACATCAGCATGCTAACATTAGAAGGACATTTTACTCATCGGGCCATTCCATATTCATCATCTTAGTGTTTGCATGCTGACATTTGCATTTAGCAAGAAGTGTAGCTGACGCTGATGGGGATGTCATTAGTTTTTTAGGTTTGGCTCAAGTATTTTACAGATTTTGACGATTTTCTTGAGGGTAACGTGAATGTGAGCACGAACTTTTCTGTTGCGGGGAGGCTGCTGAAAAACCTTCCTTTCTACAATGTGTGTGCAGAAGGGTTTTTGAGAGAAGAAAAGAGCTGTAAACACATGACAATCAGTGATTTTCCCACTCCTTCAGAGAGGCGAGGAGGGGTGGGGGACAGAGTGAGTGAAAAAGAGAAAGTGCTCTGCCCTTTAAGTGGAAAAAATAGACTCCCGAATCTCTAGATGTTGTGCAACTGCAGTGACTCGTTAGCAGCGCTGCTTGAACAGGCTGTGAGGCTGCTCTAACCCGGTAAAATGGGCGCCGAAATAAAAACCAACAGGTAACACTGCTCAAGCATATAGTGTGAATCGGCTGTTAGACTCCCAGGTAACAAGGACCCCAAAAATGCCTCATAAATGTACACAACCTGCTTACCTTGCTACCATTTTGCAAGAGATACAGAAGTATCCGCTGTCATACCACTAAGGCTCCTCAATTCATCCTCTGCACTCCACCTTAAATGAAAGTTTAATTTTCTGACTTATTTATGTATTATCTAAAATTGCTCTATGAAGAAAATAGTCAGAAGGAGAAAGGAAAATAGCAATAAAAGAAAGAAGTGGTTGAAGGCATATAAATATAGCAGATCTTTTAAAAGTTGAACCAGGAAGGTCACAAACTGACAGACATACAAGACTGTATAAATTCTTAACAACGTAATACAAAGGTGTCTGAGTACAGAGTAATAATACCCACAATACATTTGAAAAGCTCAAGAGATTTCTGGAAATAGACGTTGCTTTTGAGTTTTTGAAATGTATTTTTTTTGAGAACCACAAGCCGAGTGCAATCTAATTCCATTACATTCAAGAAAAGTCAGACACATCTACCCCGATGTCTCCAAAACTCAGACTAAAACAAACTAGATGGATAGATACAACTATAGGTAAAAGGAAAAAAATGTACTTCTGATTTTAAGGTAAACTGTCCCTTTAACCTCAACTTCAACTTTATTGTTATTGTGCAAGCACCACAAAATTGCACATGAATTTTTATTTAAGACTCAAATATCTAAAGAATAAATCAGATACTAATTAGATAACAAATTAATAAAGCACAGCAGCTGAGTAATGTAAATACAATTAACAGTAACTTACAACTAACGAGGGTGCAGTTATCTTGTGCAGTCTTATTGGTGTAGTAGTTGTTCATTCTTATAAAAAGAGACAATGAAACTCCAGATCAATGCTGCTATACAATAGCAAGCTGTGCCAGCATACTGTACAAAACAATTTACCGCCTGTATCCAGCGTGAGACTCGAGGGACTGAGAGGCAAACAATTATACTACAATATAATGCTATGTGTAATTAAATTATATATACATATAGAAAGTTAATACATGTTTTCTGGAGTGCTCTGGAACTAAGTATAAAATAATTCAGTTTATCCCAGTTTTTACTTTGATCAACATGGACTGTGGGTATCTTTTCAACTTATATGTTACAAGAGGACCACAAGAAAAAAAAAAAAGAGAAGCAGCAGGGCTGACACTTTACCTGCAAGCCTTGACTTTCCTGACCATTTCCACTTTGTCAGAATAATACCGTTTTGGGATTTAGGTGTCCATCTAAGTGTAGGAGTTTTTTGACCTTACAGGTTTCAATCCTTAGGTGGGCCTGCCAAGGTACAAGCTGCACTGAGTCATCCCTGTGCTAAACAGAAAAAGAGGATGAGATGAAGAATGTATAAGGACATCATCGGGCGGGAGGTTGTCAGGTGGTGACTCATGCGGTTGTGAGTGACAGCTGGACGTCTGCTGCAGGCTATAAGATGCTGTGATGTCAAATCTCAGACGGACCTCAACATGGAGCAAATATATGGTCATATGTTGAGCCTGGAAACTGCTGCAGAATAAACATTTTTGTTTATAGAGTCCCTTGTGAATTGCGCCCGCATCATGTCCTTTGTTGTTATTATTTATGAATTATAACCAGCTGAGGGTTGAATCATTGGTCGCACTTTATTTTACAGTACACTAAATATAAAAATGATTAATAATATGTTTTTTAGTAGACCTTATTAGACCCTTATTAGACTTTATTAGAGGGTAATTGGGGGCACATGACAACAAAACTGCACTGTAAACTAAAGTGCATTGTTCCCCACTGTTAGACCATTATAAGCATTTTTCTGGAGGGTAGTTTGGGACACATTACAACAGAACTGCACTGTAAAGTGAAATTGCATGTCTGCTACTTCCCCATCTAAAAACACTGAGTGAAATAAGTTAAGGTCAAAAATACTTATTGTTATGCTGTAGACAGATAATGTGATTTGATCAAAGAAGTAGGTATCGGCCTTGGCTACTCACAATTGTATGGGATCAGCCAAAAAAGGTCGGCTTAGAGTCGCAGATATGTGATTTCACATTAGTTTACAGTACAGTTCTCTTGTAAATGTCTCTAATTACCCTCTAAGAAAGTCTAAAAAAGGCATAATAAAGGGCCTAATAATGTCTAATAAAGAACATGCTATTTCTAGTTCTTGTCTAATTTGATAAAGTACGGCTTGTTAAGTCTTATTAGCGCTAAGCGGTGCTATTTATGGCAGGTTCAGGTGGGATAATGAAGTAGAGCAAAAAGCTCATCCAGAATGAATGTGAGCCAAACTGAAGTGGAGCTGGAGTTGAGAGGAAGTGCCTGGAAATATGCAGTAAACTCCTCTGGAACATTCCTTTTGTAGTATCTGCTTCAAAGGAAATATTTCAAAGAGTACGTGGGTACCACAAACTCCATGAAACGATGATTCAGGGCACCACATCCAATATGCACATATGATCAATTCGATATCAAGTGCAGCGTCAGTCCCTCTTTTAAGAACTGGTTTGACTGAATGTCGAGCAGGACGGTTCG
>JAJHUR010090397.1:0-22132 GCA_027495735.1 Lutjanus campechanus | reverse complement strand
ATCTACCAAAGTTATTCTTTTGAGTAGGACATGGGCTCTTTGTGTTAGTATTCCTGCAGCAAAAAACTAATGTTGGAAGATATTCACGCGTGACAGTTCTGCTAAAGCCTTATATTAGCTGCGGTTGACCTTTGGAATAGATTTTGGGCTCTATAGATTTTATTCTTATTCTCTTACATTGGAATTGCTTTAAGACAGAATCTAAGTCTTTCATGTGGCCACGTGAGTGATGTGATAAACACCAAATGAAAAGTAACCTGTCTACAGCCAAGCAGACACCTGAGCATGCTAACATGCTGATGTTTACTATGTTCACGATCTTAGTTTAGCATGTTAGCATGCTAACATTTGGAATCGGCATTTAACGTACAGCTGAGGCTGATGTGAATGTCATTAGTTTTGAATGTATTTGGTCATAATTATTGGAAAAAGTGAAAGAAAGAGTTTAAGGGAGACTAAAGTTATTACAATTTAACCTGAGGTGGACATGAATGTCTGTATCAGATTTCACATCAATCCATATTTGTTTTGACCAGTGATTCCCCAACATTTTTCCTTGGAGAGCCCCCCCTACTTGTATCTAAGGAAAGCTGAGACCCCCCCACCCAACCCACACCCCAGCACGCATACACCAGAAGAAATGAAGTGATTAATTCCAAAGCTTTACTGTCCAAAATAAAGATTTAAAAAATGTTTAAAAATTCAATTGTTTCCATTCTTAGAACCTTTACCTTTGGTATATGTCTCTTTTCTAATATAAACTTAATATTCTTTATTTTAATAAACCAGCTTATATACACTTATTCTTACCAAAAGAACAACACTGATTCATTTCACAGAGCTCGAGAGGTCACAGAGTTGTAGCCTTCTATTTCTGAGTGAGGACGAAGAAATGTATTTTTATAAATAGTTTTGTATACAGACTTTTGTACAAACAGTGATCTTATTTAAAATGTACAAATCTAATTTGACAATCTCAGAGAAGACAAAGTCTTGGAGACCCTTGTGATTTCTGTTACCCCCTCCAAGGGGGCCTGGACCCCAGGTTGTAAATAATAATAACCTGTATTGTCCACAAATGTGGAAAATTTGCCTTCTGCTTCACAGGTTTTAAAAATACATTGCATTAAATTACAATACACACAATAATAACAGAACATTCACAGTGCAGACAACAATAACGGACACAGCTCCAGTCTGAATCATGTTAACAAGTTTAGTAAGGTTATTGCATTTGGTATGAAAGATTTTTTATGAATATATTGTTGCTGAAACTCTATAATGTCTACCTCAGAGCAATTTTATGAAGTCTTTAAAAAAGGGGGTGCACAGGATCAGACACAATTTGTTGGGCTTTTTGTTTCACCTGTGATTTATATATAATAAACCAATGGTTTAGACACTTAATCAAAACCACATGCTAAATTCATGGTGGTGCAACAGGTTAAGTTGCACTATGAACAAAGTCATTGGGTACATTCAAGATTTTTTTCTGTCTCAAACAAAGCGGTCTGACAGACAGAGCAATGTTGCCACACCTACAGCCACTTTCCTACACATGGTCAAAGTGTGGGTCTGTCTGAAGCAGAGAAAGTTTAACCAGAGGGACATGGTTTTCCTGGTTCAATAAAAAGCATCAAACAAAAGTACAAATGAAGACGAAGACGAGCGGTTTCCCCTCTCACCCTTTAGTTTGCACACCAACGCCATAATGGCTGTGTCATTTTTTTCATGGATGGGGGTAAACTTTGGGAAATTTTATGAAAAGTAAACACACTGAAGCTCAGTGACACTTGAAATAAAGAGTCTGTCCAACTTCTAGTCCACACTTAGCTGAGTGAATGGATTTGCACAGCCCCTGATATGAAGAGGAGTAAAGTGTCTCAGTCACTTTGGTTTACCACAGGCTGAATTTGGTGTCTGAAGATCACAGCTCTGTGGTAAAAACATTCATAGGACATCCATCCATTCACCAGAACAACAATCCATTATTTCTGAAGAGAGCAAAGAAACTTAATCCTCAAGCAATTCCACAATGCAACACAGTCCTCAAATCTCACCCATTATTTCCTTCACATTGGAGTACACTGCCACATCTTCATCTTCCTCCTCTTCTGGGACACATTGTTTTATTTCCTTATCCTCCTCCATCATCTCTTCCTCCTCCTCCTCCTTCTCCTCCTCCTCTTGCTCCTCCTCCACCTCCTCTTTGGCCTCCAACACTTCACCTTCCTCTCCACCATTGTCTTCTCTTTCCTCTTTTACTTGTTTCTTGATTTCAGCGTACTCCGTCTCTGTGGTCTCTTGCTTCTTTGGTGCCTCCCTGGGACTCCTTCTCTTCAACGCAGAGAAATCAATGTTGGCGTACTCCACATCTTTTGGTCCACCATCAAGATCAAGGGCAGGTTTCTCTGCTACCACAGCTCCTCCTCCTCCTCCTTCTTCTTCTTCTTCTTCAGCTGCCTCTTGGTAGTAGGTCTGATCATCTTCCCCTGCTTGACCAGCATCTATCTGTCAGGTAAAACATTGATTATACATGTATGATTCATTCACCAGCAAGCAACAAGCACCAAAATTGTCTTAAATAAATCCATCTAGTCATTTTTATCAAGTCATATTCTCATCTTTTAACCTTTTAATGTTCTGGTATCCATTCATTTCTGCACTGTTTGAGATACTGTAATCCATCACAATGTGTATCTGCTTTTATTACGGTTACTTGTGGTATTGTAATGCAGTCTTTTCAAATCAGTCTCACATACAACTGCACTGCAAAGCAACAAAAAGGGACCTGGCTATTAAAGCAGATAGTGTTGACTTTGATAAATTGTATATTATTGCAGGCTTGCAAGTCTGTAAGTGTCAACTTTCTGCAAGTTGATTTACATGAATGAATCATTAGCTAGCTCTGCCAGATCACAGCAGTTGTGCTTGTTTGAGTTTACTTGCAAGGGCTGCTTCATAATCGGTTGCTCATTCATCAGCTTCTTGGTTACAAGTTGACTAGTAACGTCCGATCCAAGGCAGCCTTTAAAATCAGACATTTCCAATTATCTCTCCACAGAGACTGAAGCTCTGTTCCTCCTCTGTATGTGTTGTATTTTTGGTATAGAGGTGTATGCATGTGATGTCATAGTATACGAAAGTCAGTGAGTAACAAGAAGATGATTGGCAGCGTTATCATTCAGCTTGAAGGCTGCAAAACCACAAAAAAAAAAAAAAAAAAAAAAAAAAAAAAAAAAAAAAAAACACATCTAAGATGGTAAAGAGCTGCTGTGTGAATGACTGTACAAAAAGATTCACCAAGAAATCAGTGCGACATTTTTACAGACTGCTAAAAGTGAAGGAAAGGAGAAGCAAATGGATCACTGCACTTTACAGAAAGAAATTAAATCAAGGGAATGAAACGTGGATTTGCAGTTGCCATTTTCATTTCACGTACATTGGATACTGAGGTAGAAATCACACCTCAAGTTATACTGTATTGACTAATGTTACTCATTAATTAAATGTTCAATATATTTCATTTATATCTAACTGAGCCTTTTGTGTGCCTTCTTTGCTTTGTGTATTTCCCCGACACTGAAATCAGGTACATATAAATATGAGAAGCATGATTCCTGACCACATGTCAATGTCCATGGGAGACTGTTTCTTTTGATAAGTTGCCAGGAACACTAGCTTTAATTTAAGCACATAACTGTTTGTTTCCTTCCAGGTTCTGCAGACAGACATGTTGCGGGATGTTTTGCCACACAGTTCAACTGAGGGGTGCATATTCCAGTGGGAAAGTGACGTCAGTGCATACCCTCTATTGCTGGATTAACTAAACTGTAACGTCCATGTATGCAACTGTTAAAGGGACCACTCTCCATGTGGCTGTCCAATCACTGTGGATGGTAAATTTTGTCAGTTGAAGCTATAAATTCCTCAGTGTGTGCTATATTGACCAAGAAAGCTGAGCTCACTGAGCTGTGCTGGCAGTGCCTACATGTATCAGGATTTATTGCGTGTGAGCTTCCGACACCTATATTGCTGTGTATCACCACTCTCACCTATGGCTATTGTTTTATTGGCTAACACATTAGCATTAGGTGGCAAAAATACTACTCAGAGACAAGAAATCCAAGTTCCAATCCAAGTTTCAGTTCCCTGAAAAAGCAGACTATTTTCTGCCACATCTAGCTGAATGACCATTAGCTATTTACAGTCAATACCTTCTATAAAGTGTCTGACTGAAATATTAAAATAAGCCACATTTAATATTGAAGACAATTCTGAAGAAAAGTTGTGTTCTGACTAATATATATATATATTAGCTGAATGAACATGAATACCAGTGGATCCTCTTGACTGGTCACCATCTCCAGAGTTGCATCCAGAGTTCCAAAGCTCTTCTGTTTTTTTCTTGGGGGAAAAAACAAAACAAAACATTTAAACAGTAACAAATTAAAATTTTCTGTCCATAAACAAAACCAGGAATGAATTATTTCAATGAATAGTGTACCTGTGGCACTTTGTCACCAAACAACAGATGACTGCTGAAAGAAGTATCCCAATCAAAAAGGCAATGGTGACTTCCAGCCATGGCACACTTGTTAACATTTTCATGCCTTGATCTGCAATAAAGAGGAATAAAAGAAAAATGTTGTTCTCAACATACATGTAAAAGTTTATTTCCTTTTGAGAGCTTGCCCGTTGGTTTTCAGAAGAAAAAAGGTCATGGTCAAGTTATAAAAATGTCCTAAAGCAGTGGCCTGCTATAGCAGAAGTGTTTAAGCTGAGAAAATGCACCTTTTTCTCTGAAGTGTCCATGCAGGCAGTGAAGTTTTCTTGTGCTTCCCCATTTTCATTGCTGCTGACAGAGCAGTGTGTATTTTTGTTACGTTGCCGTTAATTGAACCCAAATATTTCAGTTTCAGTATAGAAGCTTTGTAGAAAGGATAAAGCAGTTTGCCCACAAACTCCAGAAAGGCTATTTATGAGTTTTACTGTGGTAAAGCTAAAGGCGTATATTTTTGGCTTCACTAGGCAAAAATTTCACAATCACCTTTCAGCAAATTATAATTCAAGTGGGAGAAAAAATAGACTTCTGTATCTCTCACTCTGTTTTCAGGCTTTAGAAATTCTTGTCTGTGACAGGACACTTTGACCAATCACGGGTTTGTAAGAGGGTTGATTGTTGAGTGTCATTCCCACGTTGTGTGGTTGGTGTCACAATCAGCAGCAACGTGTCTATAAACACAACCACATTAAAAAGACAGTGCAGTGCGCTTGCGTACCTTCCCGCCTCTCTGAAGTTATGATGTTGATGTTCTGTTTCACTTCCCCAACTTCATTGCTGCTGACACACTCAACAGCAGCGCTGCTGTGGTCTTTTACAGTCAGGGTGATGGTGCTGTTGACTGTGTGTTTTGACACTGTGGTAATGACAGAGTACTCAAAGTGGTTCTTCAACAGCGGCCATTTGATGGAGGGTAAAGGAAATGCCTCACTGATACACACACAGGTCAGGACCTCTGACTGAACTTCACATCCTGTGTTTAAGATCTTTGGAAACACTGCAAACACACAAGCAGAATTACAACACCACAACAAAATGTTGACAGAGTAAAATGTGAACATAAGCACCCTTTTGAAAGAGATTACTACAGTATACTCACAAGTCGCAGTTACGTTAGCAAATATAGTCTCATTCGTGTCCAGATATTGTACTGTACAGATGTACTGTCCAGAGTGTTCTGGAGTCATATTATGGATGACAAGCGTGGCTGATCCAGTGTCGCTCTGCAGGTCAGAGTTAGGTTTGGGCGGGTTTGTGCTGGAACCAGGTATAGTCCATGTGATACGAGACGGAGGAAAACTTTCAACACTGCAGGTCAGATTCAGAGCATCTCCCAACGTAACAGTCGTATTCCCTGTGATTACAGGTTCCTTCATATCTGTGAAGCAAATTTCAAACAATATAATTGAAGGTCAGATAAGACATAGCTTCAGGAAACAAAACTATTTTGTCAAGTTAAATAAAAGTAGTGAAATTTAAAAGACAAAGTCATTCATACATTACAATACCTCGCAATATTCATCATCCACATACAGGATGCAAATTGTGGGAAAATCTGTCAAATATATACACTATATGTATGCAAATATAATTTGTCCAGTAGTGCAACTCCAGAAGACTTATTGAGGTTTTATAGTGACTTTGTAAGAGTCTAATTGAAATACAGTATAAGAAGGCAGCATATTTACAGTAGTATATGTGCTATCATCAATGCTATAGAGGTATAATCTAAATAATATATACACTATACATAAAAATAAACTAAAATGTATGCAGTACTGTGATATATATATAGTACTGAATACTGAGATATACATAATATACACACACATAATATCATGTCACAGTGTGTAAATGTTTTTGCAGTCATGCATTGTCTGACAGGTGTTTTGTTTTGTTTTGAATGCTACCACTGGAGGGCGCCAAAGTCTCATTTAAACTGTACAGACAGTGGCTTTAACGGTCATCACAGTGCTTTGACAGACATTTTGATCTCTCTAAACATGGGGCTTCAGGGAGACCGAGAACCACCTGAAAGACTTTTTAAATCTCGATTATTTCCATTAGTGACTAAAGCAAAGACAGTACATTTTATCTGCAGTCAAAAAATTAAATTTAAAATGCACACTGAGATGATCACACATATATTTGAACATATAATTGAGTTACTCAGCATGAGTTTGCCATGCTTATTAAGGCTGCTCCAAACTCATATTCCCCCATTCACCTAATTAGAAGAAAGTGAAATACTACAAGAAATTTTCAATTTTAGAAACAGTTGCACATTGCACTACTTACTAGGGATGCATGTGACGGTTAAACATCAACACCCTCACTAGTCGGCACCAGAAATACTAGTCATGTCAACTATTTATCAATATTTCATTTGTGCACAATGGTAGTTATCTGTCGCCTCTAAGACTTTATGCAGCTGTCCGCCACTAGTTGGGGCTGCGGCAGTGATACTGCAGCAACGACGACAGCCCCTCTCACTCAGCGTGAATGCCCCGATCGCCTAAGCAACACCGGATGCTTATATCAGCAAAATCGGACAGGTGACAGCTTGTAAAACCAGTGCGGTTTGGCAGTGTTTTAATCTAGACAATGGAAATAATGTTAAATGTAGACTACAATATAATAAGCTAATATATATTCACTAAACTGGAGCAACATGTGACCACATTAAGCACAGACATGGACATAAACCTGTAAACGGAGCTGCTGCAGCTGCTAGCACTGCTAATGTTAACCACACTGTGTGGCAGGCTGGCAGCTAACATCAACTCCAGGTCGTTTACCTGCTGATGCTGTGATCCTCTTTGGTCTGAAAAGTTGAAGCATTTAGTGGGCTGTTGCAATGTTTTGTAAGTTAATGTGTAATGTTTGTATTGCACATTTAGCGCACATAGTGCACATTTCAGCGGCATTTAAAGTAAGATTTAGCAATTTTTGACTGTGATTAACATTATAAATAAATAGATTCTGCTCAATTTTGACTGCTTTCTGACTGTTTTCTTAGTGTTAGACTAGTCGACTAGTTGTGTTTAATCGTCAGGGAAATTAGTTGCCAGGAACATCCCCACTACTTACATATTACTGTAACAGTAACTTTTTCCATCCAGGTGTTGTTCAGATGTTTTGCTGTGCAGATGTACTGCCCAGTATCTGCTGCCGTCACATTAGGGATGAGAAAAGAACCCATCCCACTTTCTTCCCATACGTAGGTCTCAGTGTCATTCTGCAGATTAGTTTCTGTTCCATTTTGCATGTTTTTGTCAGAAAATTTAGTCCATGTGATAAGAGATGGAGGGAAACTTTCAACGCTGCAGGTCAGATTCAGAGTCTCACCCTCCTTCAAACTTGTAGTCCCAGAGATTTTAACCTCCTTCATATCTATAAAACAAAATGATATACTGTCGTATACAATGTTGTACCTCTAAATTCACAATATTCCTGCAAGAACACTGCTGATGTTGTATAATTTCACACAGCTCAGAACACCACAGCAGAAAACATTCAGTAGTACAGAATGTATTACTCACAGGTCACATTCAGAGTCACTGTCTCCTCTGTTGTGATGCCGTTTGTGAAGCTGATCTCACAGGTGATGTTGGTGTTGTGGTGTTCAGCTGAAACGTTAAAGGTCAAAGTTGAGCTGTGTCTCTGTGTGACAGCAGTCGGACTCTCAGTCTTTAAAGCAGTGATGTTTCCTGTGATGTGAGAGTCCTTCTCTCCTGCTCCTCTCCACATCCAGGTGATTTTAGGATCAGATCCAGAGCAGAGACCAGGAGCAGTGCAGGTCAGTGTGGTCTGCTGTCCCTCTGTCAGAGGAGGAATCATCATCACTGTGGGCTTCTGGATCAGATCTAATGGGAGAGCAGTCCATGAGAGGAATCAAGTGAGCAGCCTGAAGGTCAACATTCACTTAAAATAATCAAATACTTTGTTTAAGATTAATGTGACAATAAGTAGGTAGTAATAATATGAGGAGCTGCTGCAGTTTCTCCTGGCTGCCCACAGAGGTCAACATACCACCAAACATTACTTCATGCCCCATTAAGATGATGAAAATACTGAATATGTTGGTGCAGTTTAAAGACACAACAATGAACATTTTCAATGTGTATTATTTATTATAGCTCTTCATACCTTTAACAGAAACAGTTGTTCTTAGAGGGAATGTAAATCCATCTGCTCGATTATACCGGTCATAACCATTAACTCTGAACTGATATGATCCAG
Source organism: Lutjanus campechanus (assembly GCA_027495735.1). NCBI lineage: Eukaryota > Metazoa > Chordata > Actinopteri > Lutjaniformes > Lutjanidae > Lutjanus > Lutjanus campechanus. The sequence continues at coordinate 13,326 of JAJHUR010090397.1, read as the reverse complement.
AGTCAGACTCAGTGAGGTCATTGATGATGATGCTGCAGTTCTTCTGACTCACGTCAGGCTCCAACAGTGACACTCGTCCTCTAAACCCAGACTGAACTTTTCTGTTGTTCTTGTTAGGGTGGAAGATCATGTCTGAATCATCATCACATCTTTGTATAGGTGCTTCACATTTGAACCAAACCATATTTTTGGGTGTAAAGCCATAATAATCAATAGTGAAAGAACATGGTATCACAGCACAGAGTCCAGCCTCTGCTGTTATTTCTGCGTCATTAAGAGTGATACAGAATCCATATTGACAGACTGTTTTTTCCTCCACTGAAGCACCTGTTAATGCAAACAGTGAGAAACACAGAGACAGAAGATATTTAAATTTTGACAATACACCATATTCAATAAACAGATAGTACACATGCTGTTTTTGTTACACAACAGAATATCAGCATTTAACATATTCCTTTATCTCCTCTATCTTTGGTAAATAGAAGTCATTTAAATGACTTTTCTTTATTCCAGACTTTCTGAGTAAGTCAGTAGAACTGTGAGCAGGAAAACATGTACAAGGACATTTATTATGGAAATTACTGCAATGATATTCACATCATTAATCCTGACATCACAAGATTATGATAAAGATGCATACCTGAGTCTGTATCGATCTCTTTTATAGAGAAAAGCAGAGTCGCCCAGATGAGAACAAACATCCTGATTTGATGTTTAAGACGGTCAGTCTCTCGCTCTACAGGACAGATTTTACAGTGAACGTGCGGTAAACACAGAGGAACTAACCAAAAGAAAACTCCACAGCTGACATCACAGATCTTAATACAGGATGTTGCACGTTCAGTGATTCCGCAGTTGCAAGATTAACACACTTCACAGTCGTTATTTTTATGGTAAAGCACATTGCTCTCAAAAGGTCTTATAGACCGTAAATTAACTTTACTATTACTGTAGCTATGGGCCTCTTAAAACATTAACTAAATTCACCAACTGTTACAAAAAAACAGCCCACTCCCAAGTTCTCTTTCTCCAGCAAAGTCATCCCAACTTTATTTGCAAATACAGGAATGTTGAAAAGCATTTTTTATATTAGTCAGGAAATCATGATCGCTTCAACAACGTACATCATCTACAGTTCAAAAAGCTCATTTAAACATAAGTTAAAAGTTGTGTTTTACCTCTTTCTGTCTCGTTCTCCTGATGTCTTCTCTCCACAGTTTCTGTTCAGAAATGACGCTTCCTTTCCTCACTTTTCTATTTCTTCCCTTTTTCTGCAACAAGATTTGAGGAAGTTTCCCCTGACACATGGCAGCAATGTTTCTTCAGTCCCTCTCTCTCTGAGACTGGCCAGCATATCATAAACTTACCGTATAATATCATACAATACAATATGGGCATCTAATTACAAATTTGGATCATTAATAATGAATAATGAAGTTGAACTGTTTTTGTTTGCTTTTTATTGGACCCTCTCCATGAATGTGAAGCAACACAAACCATTTTGAAAAGGGAAGTAATGTAAATGTGTGATTTTTGCTATCTTGAGAAACTGACAAACCAGTGCAAACACTGAACACTTGGCCCAGTCTTTTTAGAATTTGTTTTTGAAGAGTTAACCCTATAAATGGTCTGTGTTATTATGACCTATCTGTGCAGTCATAGCTGAGTGATGATGGTCAAATGAACATGTCTTTAATCATTTATTAATGACAATGCACTTCATCTGTCACAAGTTCCGGAGGATTAAAATGGAAAGTATCTGCTTCCAGTATTTCCCCATTTCAACCACATGCAGCCTGTTTGAATTGGAAACACTTCTGTATATTATATGTGCTGTATTTTGGGGTTATATTGTGCGATATCTGTAGATACTGTTCTCAGTAAATAAGTGGAAATCTGAACAGGGATGATCTGGGACAAACAAAAGCAGGGATGGAGTTTAAGCTTAAACATGACATGCAAATACTACGTGGTCTATGACAAGGCTGATTATCCCTTGTGAGTATCCCTGATTACACAACAGAATACATTTTCAAATGTAAAGTTAGAACAACTGTGTTAAATAGATTAAATAACATTTAACCACAGCAAAATAGGTCAGATACAAAACAGAAGCTATGAACATGTAAGATTAACCCCAAAATGGATAAAGATATACATTCAAACTGAGGGTAAAGGATTTTTTTTATTCTTTTATTTTTATTCTAGTATTTTTGTTTTTCTTTTACATTCCATTACAAGTAAAAGTCTTTCATTGAATGATGTAAAAGTACAATGTTTGTTATTTTCTTTTCACTTCTTCTATATTATGGTCACTTTTAAAGTGAACTTAAAGTGACCAAGTGTCACCATCATGTCTTTTTTTGTGCGACCAACAGTCTAAACTTCTAAATTATTCAGTTTACTGCAATTTAAGACAAGGAAAAGCAACAAATTGTCAAAGCTGAAACCATGAAATGGAGATTAATCAGTTACCAAAACAGTCACCGATTCATTTTTTGATACTTGACAAAATGAACTGACTAATCATTTAAGCTAGGAGGAGCTAAGATAGTTTATTTAAGGGATCATGTTTTAAAACTTCTTCATATGTCTTGTATGTCAAATCATCTATTGTAAATTAACTAGAAACTAAACCTGTCAAATAATTGTAGTTTAGTATAAATTAAGGATACATGACAAAAAGAGAGCGCCCAGAAAAAGGGGACAACATGAAGAGGGATAACTGGGGGAGTACGGTGCACAGTACAGGACAAAATTAAGACCAATTTTAACACATACACACACACATGCACGCACACACACACACACACACACATTTATATAAATGTATACATATGGAGAGAGAGAGATCATTTTGTTGATGATTCTCTTTAAGGTTGAGATTATAGGTTTTAAGATTATAACATATCTGTGTCAATACTGCCGTCTCTTACAGGGAAAACTTAAGTCCCCCTGATGAGAACAAACTGCTGATTTGTTCAGTCTCTCCCTCCACATGTCGTTTTCACTACAAGAGCAGTGAAAATGCAATAAGTTCAGCTGATGAAACGAAGGAAGTTCCGCAGAACTCTTACTGCAGGAAGTTGCACGTTCAGTTATTCCATAGTTGCTTAATTAAATTTGGCCACCAGTAAACACAGGGTGTCGCTGTTCTAAGACTTAATTGTGATACAGTTTGTTAAAACAGCTGTAGAAAGGTGCTATATATATTAACAAAACATCGTTATTGCAGAGATTACAGACATTTATCTTTATCAGAGCTGTTGTTGAGCACTATTTCAGCCCTGACAGCTCTGGCCTCACTGAATCATAGATCTCCTGACTCTGACAGACACCACCTCCAACAATATCTGCATCCTTAAGCACCATTTCTCTGACACAGTCCACCTTTCCTCTCCAGCGACACCAATATCAGGACATTTTTTATATTAGGTGAGGAAGAATTTATCACTTCAATCACTTCAGCCATTTCAATTTATAATTCAAAAATATACTTATAAAATGAAGTAAATATTTTACCTCTTTTGATCTTATTCTCCTCCTCTCGTCTCTCCACACTGATCTCTGATGACTGTTGCCGCTCTGACTGATTCTTCCACTTTGCACTTTTCTAATTCTACCTTCTGTGTGCAACAAGAAGGATTTAGGAAGTTTCTCTGCCCAGTGTTAGACATTTTTCATGCTTCTCCTCTTCAAAGACACACAGGCATATGATTTGACGTTTATAAATAATATCTCATCATGTATCTTATTGGTGATTAAATAAAACTGTTCATATACGTACTTGTTTTGTTGTTAGGGTTATTTTTACTCTCCATGAACGTGACATAAATTGAAAGTGTGTGTGTGTAAAAGAAATCTTAACATTAGATGCACTGAAACATTTTACTCACACTTATATGATTTGTCATTAATAGCACCTTTTTATATTGCTTCAATAACATACGGCTCATATTGTACACAATGAAGACGTGCATCACTGTAAATGGTCTCTGTCATGATGGTTAAATTAACTTGATATAAAAGACAACTCACTGGTGCAGTACATCAAATGCCTGCAGATTAGTAGACAAAGTATCTGCATCTTATTTCAGTTTCAACACCCTGCAGCATAGAAAGCCATTTGTATTTGGAACGGTATGTTTCCATGGTTTATGTTGTGCAATATCAGTACGTGCTGTTCTCACCCCTGTAGTGATCATATCATTTTCATATAGCATCAACTTCATCTCTAAATTTCTGCCCACACTTCAAGCTGACTACAGTTCTTTCACAGTCAATTTACATCCTGAACATTACACGCCCACTGTATAAACTGGACATTTCTATTTCTGTTCTTGTATTTTCTACATGCTGCATACTGTAATGTTACCCAGCACAATTATACATATATGTATAATGACAAAATCTCTAATAATGGGATAGTCCGAAGTAATCTATATGGGGCACTTCTACTGTTTGATACCCTTTCTGAATTGCCACATGATGAATTGTGGGCTAATATTTTGCTGGCAATGTCTAAAACTTTGTTTTACAGTGTACCATGCACACTGCATACAGGTGGCAAAGACAGGAGCAGCAAAAGTAGAAGAATAATAAACCACATAAACTACACGGATGTGCAGCATTGAGTGTATAAAGTTACAGTTTAATATAAAAGATACAGATCATTATCATCACCAATGAAGACAACACTGACTCCTTTCAAAATAAAGGTCCGATAGCGGTTTAATGGAAAGCAAAATGTTATTGAATTTGGGTATTTCAAAGATGGCCTTGTGGGTCACATGAAACCTTTCTGTGAGCCGCACCTGGCAGGTCTGATCAAGACGGTCCATCTTTTAAAAACCACACCACAGTGCATTATAGCAGCTACCGCAGCATCACAGTCAGATCTTCATTTGTGTCACTCAGCAAGCAGATTGTACAACACACCGCATGGCACAAAAACATGCTTCCACAGTTAATGTAACAGTGTTCACCAGTTGCTCCCACAACTTCAACTGATTAAGTATAAACACAATGTCATCAGTGCGCCATGTTCAGTTCAGTAACAAAAATGAAACATGTAAATTAAGCTTATATGCCAAATATTTCACCACAGCTGTTCCAGCCAAAATAATAAACCGGGCGTAGTTGAGAGTGAGTTCACTTAATATGCTTTATATACATTAATTGGCATCAGACGCGGTCAACGTGTGTCATCAACGCTGAAACACAGCATCACCAAAACTCCTGCAGTACCAACCAGATACAACCATAACAATAAACAATGCTGTATAAACTAGAACACCACAATAACTTTATCTCTCCCGCACAAAGTAAAGTAGTGACACTCACCCATCACTTGTAAACGGTACAGTAGGAGATACGAGGTCGGCAGTCATCATGTTTCTATCAAGACGTAAATTAGTTTGCACCTAATCGTTACAGGCGCAAACTCAGTTGATGACAACACCTGGGGCTCGCGCCGACCTTGGGGGCGTTCTGTCACTACAAATCAAAATTTGATTGGCTGACGATACGGTCAGTCAAAGTTGTAATCAAATGGCAGCTTCGGGCTTTAACGAAAGGCTAGCGAAACACTGGTGTTGGTCCGCAGAGCTGTGATGCGTTTAGACGTAAATCAGGTATATAGGAAATCTGAGTTCTGCCTCACATGAAAATAACCATATTTATTCTGGTTATATTGTGGCTTACTCAAAAACATGTATGATTTTGATTTTGACAGGGCCAGCAGAGAAGGCCCTGACGCCCTACCGCTGAAAGTTACTGAGAACCAGAGCATTTCTGAGGTTGGGTGAAGAGACAGCAGGACAGTTATATTATTAGTTATATTGGGCCTATATTAACTTTAGCCTACATTAGCTTGATTACATCTAGTGCGTTTTACTTCCAGGACAAATGTGTCTAAGACATGCGTTGATATTTCAGAATTAATCTACGCCTTTCCTATCAAATCATGTAACACTAACAGACATTAATGTTAGCTCACAAGTGGTTATGTAAGCAGTTCTTTAATGGACATCAAATATGTTGTTGTCAAATATGTCATGTTAGCTTGAAATGCAGCCGATGTCCCTCCAGACTTTTGCTATCTCTCTTTTGTTTTAAGTCTTTTCAGCTGATGATCAATCAGGAGGCGATGAAATAATTAATAACGATTTGTCAGATATCCTATGTTTTCAACCTGTAATACAGCAGTACAACACTAACCTTTTGGTAAAAATCATTTCAGCTTTCCACCCTGAGTGTGATGTCAGCCATGTGACCTAAATTTGTTTGAAAAAAAAAAATATATATATATACATGTATATATATATGAACAGTGGACAAATTTTTTTTGATCCCATTTAAGTGATCCATGAATTACATGTTTTTTGTCAATTTAAAACAATTTTTTAAGTCAAAGAAATCACAGTTTGTTGTTAGTTTGTTATAGTTTGGTCAAGTTTACTGCTTAGTACTGCTTAGTATTTTACGTCTATCGTCTGGCACAATATACGTCATCAACAACAATTTCACTGCCCTCTGGACTGTTAATCTTACTCTAAATAACGACTTCTGGTACTTTTATCAGCCATGAAGTGAAAGAATGTGTAAGCTGTTGTGTGACTACAGCCCGGTACAAAAACACAGGCATCGTAGCTTCAGCAACTAACATTAGCTTTTGGAGGGAGAAAGTCTTGACGTCACTTACGTGACTTCTGTGTGTGTAGTCCTAATCATATCCTCACAGTCTTATACTGTACTTCAACAGTTTTACAACAAACTGTGACTGTCTTGACTTGAAAAATTATCTTTTAAATCAACAGACATCATATATGTAATTTGTGGCACAACTCAAACAGGATCAAATAATAATTTGTCCCATGGTGGTGCACCAGAACGGGCATGACTTAGGCATTCATTCATAGATACATATTGAAATAATGCATGCTCAGTGGACTTCCCCTGAGTCAACAAACCTTCATGAAATATACATTCAAACAAAAACTACTGTATAAGTGAAATGTAAGCACACATTAAATTCAAATAACTCTAAAAAATGCTATATTTGTCAAATCATAAACATATAGGAAATATGACTGTTCATTAAATATAAAATAAAAATAATACTGTTTTATTTGTAAAATCTTACAGATCAGTCAGAGTGTGGAAATACCATCCTCTACTACACTCCGTGGAAGCTGACTCTTGTTATTTCAGCTGTTGGCCAATAACATCGTACTCTGATGACGAGTCTCTTTTCCGCAGCGACATGTAAGTTCTGTCTTCTTGGTTTGGTGTCATCTTCTTTCTTGTGCTCCTTTGGAGAGAAGAAAGAGTGAGTGACATGATGTCTGAACGTCTCCACTGCACTGAAGGAAAACTTAAAACATAAAATGATGACATAACATACCAAAGGAGCAACAGACAGATTATGCAGATGACACTAACAATGAGAGATACAGCAGCGACGGCCCAGGGAAGCACTGCACTGTGACTCTGCTGCACAGGATCTACCACAAGAAATGACAGAATATAAATGCTCTTGTGTTATGGTTATGTACTGTATATTTTGTAGTAGTATATAACCTTATTTATGCCAAGGTCCATGTTGATCTGCGATTAGCAATGACTTAATGCAGGCTGCATAACAATTCAAATGTATTTATTCTGTAAACTCAGTGTCTAATGCAGTTTAAGCAGTGTAACTTAAATAATAGATACCGAAAATTATAAATCTTTACAGCTAAATGCCATTAAATCCTACACATTGGTCCTTTAAATATATGTCATCTGATGTTTTAACTGTCCTTCACTAGGCTTCTGATCCCCATCTAGAAACAATACTGTGGTGCAGAAAGGCCTAAAATATTTTGAAATTAAACTCATCATGTTGAAGAAGGTCAAAAATCTAAAGATTTTAACCATTGCTGAAATTCATCCTGTCCCAAAAATGTCCTTCCAGCTCGTTGTTGAAGCTGCAAAACTTTCTCAGAACATCAGCAGTGAGCTGGGAGAACACTTTTGTGATTCTTTGCAAAGTTAAAAAGTAAATGTGAGGGGATAAAATGCAGTTGTACTCACAGGTCACACTGAGAGTCACTGTCTCCTCTGTGGTGATGTTGTTTGAGAAGCTGACCTTACAGGTGACGTTGGTGCCGTGGTGCTGGGTGGCTGAAACATTAAAGACCAAAAGTGAGCTGTGTCTCTGTGTGACAGCAGTCAGAATCTCAGTCTTTAAAGCAGTGATGTTTCCTGTGATGTGAGAGTCCTTCTCTCCTGCTCCTCTCCACATCCAGGTGATTTTAGGATCAGATCCAGAGCAGAGACCAGGAGCAGTGCAGGTCAGTGTGGTCTGCTGTCCCTCTGTCAGAGGAGGAATCATCACTGTGGGCTTCTGGATCAGACCTAATGAGAGAGCAGTCCATGAGAGGAATCAAGTGAACAGCCTGAAGATCAACATTCACTTAAATTTAGTCCAAAATAATTGGGCAATAAGTAGGAGTAAAATGAGGAACAGCTGCAGTTTCTCCTGGCTGCCCACAGAGGTCGACATAATGCCAAACATTACTTCACGCCCATTAAGACTATAAATACACCAGATATGGTGGTGCAGTGCATAGGCAAAACAATGAACAGCTTCACTTGTTCATACCTGTAACAGAGACATTTGCTCTTGGACGGAATATAAATCCATTTCCACTCCCATAAACTCTGAACTTATATGATCCAGAGTCTGCCTCAGTGAGGTCATTGATGATGATGCTGCAGTTCTTCTGTTTCACATCGGGCTCCAGCAGTGACACTCGTCCTCTAAACTCAGAACTGACTTTTTTGTTGTTCTTGTTTTTGTAGAATATCATGTTTGAGTGACCACATGTTTTTTGAGATTCACATTTGAACCAAACCATATATTGGGGTGTTAAGCGAACATCAGTAGTGAAAGAACATGGTATGATAACACAGAGTCCAGCCTCTGCTGTTATTTCTGCTTCATTAACAGTGTTACAGTTGCTTCTTTGACAGTGTTCTCCTTTCCCCACTGAAGCACCTGGTAATGCGAGAAACAGGGACAGAGGTTATTCAAATTTTGACAATAAACCGCTTTTAATGAATGAATGGCTACAATCTCATGAGAGATAGCGCATATACTTCTTTTATATATATACACACACACAATGACCAAACAGAATTTCAAGATTTAACATATCTTTATCAATAATATCTTTGGTAAACAAAAGTTTTATTTAAAAAAAAGTCCCAGAGTTTCCAAAGAAGCAAGATGTGTAAGGAAATTCATCATGAAAAATTATTATGAATAATTTCATTCACATCTTTAGTCTTGACATCATAACAAGTTTGCAGTAGAGATTTATACCTGTGTCCGCAGTGCTGCCTCTCACAGTGAACAGCAGAGTCACCCAGATGAGAACAAACATCCTGATCTGATCCTGATCCTGATCTGATGATTAAAACAGTCAGTCTCTCCTTCTACAGGACAAACTCTTCTTTTCAGAAGCACAAAGATATTACACAAACAGGATAAAAGACATACAGGAAGGTTGATGTTAATGAAACGGTTGCACAACTGACATATCTGAATATATCTATGATGCAATACAACACAATTATTATGGTTATCTATCTAGCAGCATGGCTTCTTTAAAAGACAGGGCATGTTTGTGCACGTATGGAGTGAGTGGACTAGCAAGATTGAGTGGGTGATCCGAGTGATACTGAATGCAGTGGAGCAGAGCAGAGAAATCGGCCTGCGCCTAGGAAGTGGTCAGTTTTAGCAGTAAATGTGCAGTGTGAGTTACCGCTGTCACTCAATAAAGCTTGCAGCTTCTCAAGACCATGGGAAGCTCCCGTATGTTTCTTTCCAACTGCTGGTAAGAGAGAGAGAGAGAGAGAGAGAGAGAGAGTGTGTGTGTGTGTGTGTGTGTGTGTGTGTGTGTGTGTGTGTGTGTGTGTGGTTGGGGGAGGGGGGGGTTGAAGTGAGCACCAACTTCAGCCCTGGAGGTAAATAAGTGTCCCCTGTGCTTACTGTCTATCAAAAATGACATTTGAATATTCCCTCCAATTTGAACCATTCGAATTTGAATTAGTTGTCTGGCAGATGAAAACACATATGGTGGGAAATATACCAAGTAGACCATATAAATAGCATATATATAATTAGCAAGCACATTAACATTTAACTTTTTGTTTTGTTTTATATGAACACATCTCCTGTGTGTCCAGACGAAGAAAGGACATAGACATCTGATTTCACTCTCACTCGTCTCCCAATATTTTAATATCTAGCTCCAAGAATTGTGAGTTTGTTTCGGGCTAACCAGAACTGGTGATTGCTGAAACAGTGGATATATGAACCAAGACCGTTTTGATGAGTTTTATTTTGTTTGTCAAGATTGAATGAAGTGTGTTTTACGATGATAAAATGACTGCTGCTGTAAATGGAATATAGTGGCTCTGGTTTCTAGTTTCTAGTAAAAAAAAAACAAACACGTTATTCTTCAACAAAAGGTCTGTCTCTGTAGGGATCTTTTCCATAACGTTCTCAGACACTAGAATAACAATCTAAGTCTGTCAGTGACCTCAAATAAATCACACACCTTCGAAATTCTGACAATAAAACAATTTAACCCTGAGGGATGATTTACAATGAAATGCTGTTAAAATCTGAATAGAAGGCTACTTACATTCTTCATGCTATAACTCCCAAAACTCCAGCATAAAAAAGAAAAAGTTCGAACTGACAGTGACAGCACTTGTTTTGACTGTCACTGACGGTCGGGCCTTTTTATTCTGTCACTTAAAGCCTGAGACCTACTGGTTATTTGCCAAAACACAAGATAGTCCATAAGTGAAGGGGTCAGTGCTAATATTCCCAGTGGAGAAAATCATGTGTTCAGAGTGCACCAAGGATCCAGGGATGGCTTTTCCACCACGTGAGAGGATTTTGTTGAGCAGGTATCAAGGCTCTTGTTCATACGTCAACATCTCTTTTTGAAGGAGCAGAGTCTTTTCCTGGTCTGACTGTGAAATATGTGTCTGCCTTGCACATATTTTTGTCATGAGGCTTCACAGTTTTGCCATCTACTGGCCAGAATTCAAAGTCTTTTTAGATTGCTTGCTGTGCAGGTCACTCTCCCTGCCTTTGTGCAGCTGGTTCACTTTGACCTAAGCGCAAAGGACAGGTGATGCTTGCTTGTTTACTGGTGCTTGTTTTTGTCACTGACAGCCTCAGATTGTCTGTAAGTGTCTGACAACATTATTAAAAGGATCGCAACAGTGACAGACATTTTTAAAGATGATATTTTAATTGCTCTCACCAAACTCACTTCATCATCATCATCATCATCATCATCATCAGCTTATTTCAAACTCAACAGAAACAAAATAAAACTCACCAGAACATCTTGGTTTATCTTTTCACTGTTCCAACAATCACAAACTCTGGTTTCGTTGAAAAAAAAAAACCTTATTTCAAGGCAAACACCATGCAGGACAGGTGATGCCAGACAACGTCTGCTGCAGCCTTGGGAGAGATGCTCCACAGGTCTGCTGATTTTATTACTGAACTATAGGCTGATGCATACTTTGACTTTCTCTGACTGTGTGAAAAAGTGATAAAACGTACTGATGTAGGCTCATAAATGAATTCAGTGTGGCGAGGAAAGAGCCCTCAACAGGCTTCTCATTAGTGCCTGCCTGTTTGTCTGTCGAAAAATTAAGTTTAAAATATACACATTATAGAGAACATAATTCATATTTTCCTCAGTGGCTATAAATTTTTTTTACATCCACCTGAACTGAGCCAGCATTAATCTGATATGTTAATTTGTATGATCAGCCCCATCCGGTCTGCAGGTTGTCTGTGTGCCCACGGGTATAGCTGCAGCCTGTGGTCGTATAGATTTAAATACACATCAACACATGGTGTTGGAAAAGTATCAAAGTATCAATAACTTTGACTATATATGTGCAGTTATTCCATAGTTGCATAAACAAATGTGTCTCTCACTTTACTGAGCAGTGTGGCTGACATTTTTTCTATGATTTTCTAAAACATGTTGCAATCAGAATAAACTTAACTTCAATTACAAAAGCACTGACACATGTTTTATGATATGAATCATTGACAAATCATTCACTCATAAAGATATCTTGTAAAAGTTGTTTTTTACCTCTTTCTCCTTTGTTTTCTTCTCCTCTCTCCCCAGTGATCCCTGTCGACACTATGTTTTCTTACAGTAACAAACTCATACTCTTTTGCTTCTCCTTTTCTGCTTCTTCTTTACAGCTTGCGTAAGAATAAAGTATAACAACATTTTCTGTGTTTTTTCAGACTTTTATCATTAAAAAATAGGAACTAAAGTAGAATTGTAACTTGTAATCATGAGACAACAACAATCTATATTGGAGATGCATTGAGCAGCTTTTACTCGTGCAGTTTTTGCGACACATGAATAACTTTTGATCATATTGTTGTGTCTTTTTATGTCTATTATACAGTACATTATAATGCATAATTCACAGAGTGAACAATTGTAATTGCTCTATACTGTTGTCTTACTGTATATGTGCTGTGGCAGTCGAGAAATGAAGGTCAAATAGAGTTTTTGTCACTCATGAAGTGTATTAAACTCCTGCTGCTTTAAAGGGAAGATAGGTTGAATTAACGTTCATAACTAATTGTCAATATGCAGCCCCTTCACATGTATTTGTATTTGTAATTTTATAAGTTTTGCAGTATTTGAGTGCAATGGAAACTATATATTATATGTTTTTTTAATTGTCTCCATGACTAACCATAGCCTTCTGGAGTGCAAAACCTTCAGAACAGATAAGTATTTAAAAACAGTTCTTGGTTTCAGACATTTCACTCCAAACCAAACCCCAAAATACCAACCTCAAGTCAAGGGATCACCAAAATCCTTCAGGTTCATTGTCTGTGATATTTCAGTGATGGTCTGACTAACTGACCAACTTTCAAACTCTTCCTTCTCTCTGTTCGTTGATGGTCTTTTCTCACCAAATATTTACTGTCATGGTCATTTTAACAAGACTTTATCAGGATGGATGCAGGTGGAGCTGGTGACAAATTTTCTGTCTTCTGAGATCTCATTTAATGACTTAAATAATGACAGTGAAGTTCGTGCATGGTAACAGCTGTACATAGCTTCCCTTGTTGTACAATGACAGATATTTCTTAGTTGTGACCAGCAACGTGTGTGTGTGTGTGTGTGTGTGTGTGTGTGTGTGTGTGTGTGTGTGTGTGTGTGTGTGTGTGTGTGTGTGTGTGTGTGTGTGGGAGCGTGTGTG
>JAJHUR010090394.1:0-12173 GCA_027495735.1 Lutjanus campechanus | reverse complement strand
TCGCTGTGTCTCTCAATCCATCTTAGCACAACTCCAACAAGAAACCCTGCTCTGGTCTTTGCATTGCTGCACTCTCATCTCAATAAGTCATCCCTGACAGTTGATCCTGCCCAATTGTATTCAGTTGCACCGCACATAATGGTTTTATCATGTATAATTGTCTATCTGTTGTATTTGTCTTGGTAGTATTGTATTGATTGTCTCTCTTTTAGTGTCATATTGATATGGTGTATTCTTACTTTAAATTTTATCTCTCCTATGTCCCTGTTTTATTTTTATGTATTATGACCCCTGCTTGTCTTAATGGCTTTTAACATCATGCCGGAGGACTACGGTTGGAAACTAGCCTTTGGCTAACACCGGCACATCTACAGAAATGTATGATGAATGTGCACTGTCCTCTCTAAAATAAAATAAATAAATAAATAAAATCATATAATCAAGAGCTGATAATGCTGCCGGTGATTGGCTGTAACGTTACATGGGGTTGAGGCATGCAGGAAAAATACTTATGTGGTTACGCCCACAGACGGGGTTCACGTGTACCTGTGTTGTGAATAGGGGTGCAACGGATCGCAGTTGGTCCGTGTTTCGTACTGATCGCTCCCTCCACGGTTACTTTTGTATAAGTTATAATACCCGAAATCTCAAAAGACAGGACAGATGCTGCTGCAGCGCATCTCTGTGAAGAGCAACTGATTTAAAATCCGTCACATCGCCTTGAGTGAAATCCAGACCATGACTTTTTTCACTGATGTAACTATGCTGTCGTCAAAGAAACAGATCATAAAACTGTGATAATTATTGAAACTTTGGCGATATCAGCTGTCTTAACTTTTACACAGCTCCTCTGTGATCACCGGCTCTGCAGCTCTGTCTCACCCTGTCTGTGACACAGTGTGTCTGTGCTGATTGATTACCCGTAACTTCTAACCAATCAGATGTGCTGTAGGCGGGACATTGAGCCAGACTACAGACCGTAGTTGTGTATTATACTTAAGCAATACATCATGACAGGCCGTGATATACGCTCATTATACCACAGCTAAGGGGCGTTCTTCGGCCCGACACGCAGCCACTGCTAGGTATAAAAGTGACCGATCCAGCCATGGGTTATTTTATTCCAGCAGGGTTGGGTTATGGGTTTGACACAGTATGTTGGGTTATGTTTTCCACTCAAAAAATGAGTAAAAATGACCAGGTTGTTGAGTTAAAGCTACCCAAAAGTGGGTTGAAAAATACTACTCAAAATCTGGGTTATCACTTATTTCATTAAAATCTACTTCTGCATTAAGAAATTAATTTATGAAATTACATTATTAAATGATGAAGAAAGTACATAATGTCTCACAGATTCTTTTATTGCAACAAGCAATAATGTATGAAAATACACGTGAAGAACAAACAAAATCTATAATGTAAAATAAATATATAAAATGTAGAACATTAATTTCACTTTCATGTTCAACATCAACAACTTCTGTCAAACAATTAAATTAAAAATTTTTTTTGGAAGTTTTTATGGACACATCATAAAGATCATGTAATCATGTAACCTACTTAAATCATGCAGATCTGAACCATGTAACCAGGAGGTCGCCCACTTTAAAATCTGGGAAACCTACTTCAATCACGCAGATTTGACTTACATCACAACTAACTTAGCTCTTATTGACTTCACTGCATTCGATTCATGTCCTGGGATGTCGAAGATGACAATTTGACCTCCCAAACCTGGGCACATGGTTTTGGGTAAGTGACATCAAACAAAAAATGGCTTGAAACACCCATCAACTGCAACCAAAAGAGATGCTCCATGGCTGTTCAAACTGATGAAGCCTCTTGGATGAGAGGCGAAACGTCTTCAGAAAAGGCTTTTGAACAAGTCCAGTTGCTTTCGATTTAATCTTTCTTGCAGGGTTGCCGCGGGGTTGTAAAAGGTAGTAAATTAAATTATGCCAAATTAAGGCCAGTAAAAAGTAGTAAAAAGTAGTAAACGTCATCTGACGAGGTAGTAAATTTTCGAAGCCCCATCTAACTGGGTCTATATGTTTTTCAATTAGGGTAACTTACGTGTTCAGGCCTATTTCCTTACTAAATTTGCATGAATTTATTTTTATGTTGCGAGCAGGACCTGAATGAATGGAATGACGTCACGCGACGTGTATGTTGGGCGCCGCGCATGTCGGGCGGCTCAAGCTCGTACCTTAGCTTGCCGCCAAACCTCTGCTCTGCGCGAGTTTACCAAGTAAATATGGGCAAGTGCAAGTTTTCGGACCTCTGGCTGGAGGACGCTCGGTTTAAAGACTGGCTTAGGCCAGTAGTTGGAAACAGCCGAGAAGCTTTTTGCAACGTCTGCAAGAAAACTATAAATATTACCTGGATGGGGGTGAAGGCGGTTTAAGGCTAAAACACACCGCCGGCGCGGTGAGTAGCGTGACGCGCGTCACATGTTCTAATGAACACACATGGGAAGTGCAGCGCCGTGGCGCATCACCCTCGTCCAGATTTCTGCTTTATTTCTTTATTTTACCGTTTCCTCATGGTCGCTTTCAACTGATGATGAACTGGTGATGGTAGTAAAATAGGTAGTAAATTCAATTTAAGAATCTCTGTATAAACCCTGTCTTGGGAAAAGAAAGGGAGCCACCACTTTCCAGCCCACATGGGGCCGGCGGAACAGGGTTCTCCCCTCTACCCTGACATAAACCGAAATAAAGCCACGAAAACTGAACAACTTGACCCACCACAAACACAAAGGAGAAGAAAACCAAAATCTACAGGTCACACACAACTACCACCATGATCTCTGTTACTGCAGCAGCCAGGCCAGAATGACAGAAGAGAAAGTGAGCTGCACTCCCCTCCCCCTCTTTACAGGCAGTGATTGCTGAGCAGCCACACCTGTTGGTAAGGAGACAGACAGAATGAGTGGAGGATCAGGCAGATCAGCAAGGGGGGCATGTAACACCAACTTTGTAATGCGCCGCTGGGAGCAGGACTGGCAGCAGCTGTAAACGTTAGGTCACCTTGTTTGTCCGTAAAATTAAAATATTTGTCAAATGTTTTTCAAACCAGCTCCAGAACCAAAAGAAAACAGTCACAGCAACCAAATATTAAAATATGAATGAATACCTGCTGAGAGCAAATCTGTGTTGGTGAAGGAGGTCAGGTCTTCTCCTTCTTGGTCATGCGTATTATCTTCGGCAAGAACACGAGGTTCCTGTTTTCAGTTAATCTCCCTGTAGCCTCTGGATGTAATATTGAGAAATCCTGGGAAATCTGACTACAGGAAAAGATAAAGATGCCTAAGAAGGTGTGAGACACAAACAATAATTGATTTGAGTTGAACTTAATTCTGTGAGATGTAAGCTCACCATGCCTGGAGTGTTCACCAAGCGTGGGAACTGCGATTATCTCTTTGACTGGCGTTGTCCCGTTTGCTCTGATCCACTCAAGACTACCAACCATGTGGTTCTCATCAGATGTTTTGTTGAGGATCACAGATATTCTTTAAAAATTAGTGATTAAAAGAATAAAGGAAAAAAAAATATGAATCTCAAAATGTAGACAAATCCAACAAAGTTGTTTTAAATTCTCCCAACAGTCAAAGTGAAGCTAGACTTATAACAGGCTTCTCATTTAGTTAAAAAGAAACTACTACAAAAGATAAATATTATTATTAAGCATGTTTGCAGAGAACAGGTGAACTTACAAATGTTGCTCCTTGCGCCACAGAAACACTGTGCTGCTCTGTAAGCAAATCTGTGGCTAATGTGAAAACAGTAGTTTCAGACAGTTTGGGGCCTTGAATCCCTAGAAGTATAAAAAGAAAATTATTTATATACTTTGTCACCAGGGTCAGATCTGTTTACTTCAGATCAAATAAAAATGAATTACTATGGAATCAGATGAGTCTCAATATTAATTCATGTGCACAGAGGAATTCACGTGTATTTTGTGATATAAATGACTCCACAAAAATATTTTTTAATGGACATAAAAGTCATTGAAAATGTAAAAAATAAATTTGAATTCAAACAAATATGGTTCAGAAATATATTTCAGATTTACACAAGTATTTCTACTTTTAGAAATCCATAAACACGTGTTTAAAAGTATTTGCCAATTTCTTCAAAAACATATTTAGATGTTGTTACATTTCATGTACAGACTCTACAGACCCTGCAGTTACAAACTGCTTGTCTTCCATGAACCTCACTGCACTTGTGTGTGAGTGTTTTGAGACTCCCCTCCACAGCACACATGCATGTACAAAAAGCAACTAAGTGGCCACACACAATTTCCTTTTGAAAAAATGCTTTTGTGCGTCGAGCTGTGGCAGGAAGTCTCAAAAAACCCTCACACAAAGTAAAATTCACAGATGACAAGCGGTTTGTAACTGCAGGGTCGACGGTCTGTATACACATGTAATAAGATCCAAATGTTTTTTTGATGAAGAAGAAATTTATTTAAAGCATATTTGTGTGCCCATCAAAAATACACATGGCAATGGATATGTTTTTTTTACACTTATATACAACAACCATTTTGTGCATTGAAAAATATTGTTGTGGATTTACAGAACATATAAATGATGAAAAACATTTTTGAATCCTTGTGTTCATTAATATCAAGAGTGATCTGATTCCATAAATTACACTCTTTATTCCATCGTCACTGGTATACTTACGTAATGTACTGTACATGCCACTGATAAATCTGAAACCTCTCTCCACAGCAATTTTAATTCAGATTAGAAATCATATTGAAATTAGTTGCAATAAATGAAGTACAGTACTTGGTCATAGCTCAAGACAAACAGCAGCCTTGAGTTAATAGAGATCATTACTACTAAGTTTTCCCTATAATCCACATTATGTTTAAAATGGCCTCAAAGAAATGTAATGGTCATGGTCATTCTCCTTGTGGGACCTCACAGCATGGAGGGGCTGATGGTCACCAGTGGAACCAATGTCAACTGCCTCAATTGCTGAGGTCGGAGACAGTGAAGGCACAAAAATGCCGTTCAAAGCCAGTCATTTTCCAGTTTTTCACAATGATTTTGACTTTGGAGTTCATTACCACAATGCTCTTAATGGTGCAAAACTGAGGCTCACCATCGGCAGAGTGAGACAGCAAAAGTTCCAATCCTGGTCTATAGCTTGTACACTTGTACTTAATCCAAGATGGCAATATAGCCCAGTTGTTGCAGGGATGAAGGAGGATACCTTGATTTGCTGTGGAGGTAGCTGCACCTATTCTAAAGGAATGGCCTGAATAGTTAAATACCTGGAGTAGGAAATAACGGTGAGAGAAGGCTAGTATATGGTCTAAGTTTTTTTTTTTTTTAGTATAGTATTTAATCTTGATAAATGGCAAAAAAAAAGGGGTGTCTGTGCAGGCCACAACACGGTGCATGCGCCGCCATATTAGAATGTTTTAAACAGTAATGATAGAAATGAAAAGCCAAATCAGAATGAGTGATGTCTCTGTTGGGGTCAAATGATTAGGAAACTAGTAAATTCTCCAGCTCTGAGAAATGCATAAAAAGCTAATGAAAATACTGCGAGCAATGTGTCGATATAAGGAGAAAAAATGCCACACCTGACATCTTGTGCAAAATAGGAAGCATGATCAGCGTCTGTGATTGGGTATGTTGGGAGAAACTTTGGAAATGTCTTTTAACAGCAATTATAGCCGGATTGAAAAACGGACTGGGCAAGGAAGGATCATACATTTTATGTTGAGCTGAATTCCAGCAATAGCCTGCGAATGTACTGGGATTTGAATGACAAACATCCATGCAAAACAAATGAAAGTGCAGACGGTAGTAGTGGAAACTGGTTTAAGAGGAGCACAAGCAGAAACATAAACATCGTATATAGTATTAGTGAAAAGTGTCAGAGGAGTGCAAAAGAAATGCATACATGCCAATGACTGACATCATGCTGTGGAGAGCAACTAGCTCTTCCAGTAATTATGGCACTTTCAATCTTTTAAAGTGAGCTTGGTACCAACAGAGCTTAGTATTCACCTGCAGTTAGTATTATTACAAGTGGCATGGGGTATCTCCTTATCTATGTTCACTATAGATGAAGTAGATCAGTACGTCGGTTCAATAGAAAACTGACATTGGTCCCTTGTGTGTTGTGTTTTCGTTTGATCTGCTGGATTACTCTTAAAATTGATTGCAAGGAGAGGGAGAAACAGCGATCAGAATACTGGGTGAGCTACATTGACTTTAATGGCAGAGAGAGCGTGGTGAGCTGCGCTGTTCATTCATAAACTTACTGACTGCTGAAGGTAGACTGAAGACAATACCTCAGGCAGGAATATTTAGCTCTACCTACATGTTTGCTGCTTGGGTACATGCGCCTACCTAGAGGAGAGGCTGGAACAGCTGCTAGGGAATCAGGAGGTGCCCGCAGCAGAGGGTGACTGCAGCATGGAGGCCTTTTCTTATGGCAGCGACACTGAGAGGGGCAAAGACTGAAGCAGTTTACAGCGTGTGGAGATGGGACGGGATGAAGGAAGAGGAGGAGCAGGAGAAGAGATGCAGTGTGGCCTTCCTTCTCTGCTGAAGAAGAGCGATTCCAGGTTCTTGCAGCCGCGTTGTGTGAGGGGGGAGCCGATTGAAACGTAGAATCTTGCCAGGGGTGCGAATACTCTGATGATCGTGGCACACTACTCAGCCACTACAAAGTTGGGAGAGGGGGACACCTGCTGCAGATGAAACGCCATGGTCACGAGTGGGAGAGGATGAGTTCAGCCTCATGGAGGAGAACTGCTGTGAGATAGTGAACGCTCCTAGGTCGGTCATCAAGAGAAACGAGGTTGTGGTCAGCCATCGGCTTGGTAGCGACACCCGAAAGCAGCAACGGTGAGTAAAACATGAACCATTTGCGCATTGTTTGTATGGCACTGATGGAGCAAAAACAGCAGAGATTTAAAGTTTGACCGTGGCGGCAATTGACTGGCAACGAGACCATGGCAAAATCTGATTGGATAGTTGAGAGGAAAGTGAATGCTCACGACCAGCTGATTAGAGAGAGTAGGAGGAGTGAGAGAGTAGAGGAAATTCTGAATGAACAGCGTAAAGGAGGTCTTCCTGATTGAACTTATGGACTTATTAAGTCCTGGGGTTTGATGGCAGATGGCTTATTGTCACAAAACCCATAATCAAAGCTGTTCGGTCTATAGTTGAACTGCTTGAGGGTTAGGAGCATTTGCTTTATCAATGAATTGAGCACAAGCTTCATTTCATAACCACCGACACCCTCAAGGATGTCGTGCATGACATCAGGAGCAATGTTATCAGTTATCTGGTAGAACTGCAACTTGTTAAGGGAACATTTTCTTATGATGCCAGTTTCAGCTGGGTTGTTTAGAAGGGAGTCTGAGTGGTAGTTCACCTTATCACACATTGATGAAGGATCCTCAACGGTCTGTACCCTCAGAACCTCTCCGTGTACCCAACACCATCGACACACACTGTTGCCTGCAAAACATTCTGTGTAACCAAGGATGCCATTAAGTCCAAGGTTATCCCCACAGACCTGTGCCACTCCAGCCTTAACAGTACCTTTGAAATGTGTGGTTTCAATTTGAATACCATTCAGTTCCATGTCCCTTATCTCATTCACAAGTGGTTCTAGAACAGCATTCATTCCATACATTTTCACATCATCAGTCTTGTACACTGCCAACAAGAAGAGAGAATTAAGGCTAGACAGATACTCTGGTGGTGAGCATTTAATTGTGAAATAGATGAAACCAAGCTTGTGAACTGCAGTTTCTGAGACCAATGGAGTCACCATCTCGCAATCATCACTGTAAAGTACCAGTGGAATAGAGAACTCTTAAGAAAAAAAGGGGATTAGTTCCAAAAAGTGTGCCATCTTGAAAATCATCATGGCCTGTAGTTTAAACCTTTCACCACTCTTGAGATTTTCTTCATGGTTCCAGGACTTTCCAAGATAAGCTTCAACATAGGTTTTAGGGGAACATATTGGAAGGTGTCCCGAACTGCCACTTGTTTCACAGTCCTTGTCTCTTGATTGGTTTCTTCTGTATAGGAAAAGTCAGGAAGAGGTACTGCCTCTGGCTGTATGAAGTATCCAGACTGGGTGAAATACTTCATTTGCCTGTACTCTGACTCAAAGGCTCAAAATGGCTCAGCTGAGAGACTAATTTTCCTCTTTAGACTACCAACTATATCTCTGATTAGACTATATGTGTGTTCAACAATACCAATGTCCCTAATACCACTGAATGTCTGTTAGGATTTGGATTTCAACCTAGCTAAAAAAGAGAGCAACTCTGTCTTTTATGTTGTCCTCCAACTCATCCCATTCCTCCACTAAAGTCTCACTGCATTCTCACATGCTTTGAACTTTGACTGGAAAATACAACATGACGTGAGGGGAGAGGACACTGATGTTGTTTGTTCGCTGCTTCTCCACCCACCATTTTGATTGCTTTTATAGTTTTCCTGTCCTATTTCTACTAGCAAAGTTGCCTTTTTACAGCACAGATTGTTTTAATTGCAGTGCCTTGTGCTCTAATTCTTCTGGACCTCAGATCCTAAGATTCACCCATTTCTCTACCAGTGGGGTAGCTAGGTACCTACCTGCTACAGATGACTTCCAGCTGTCAACCTTGTCCCACCTGAAAAGGGCTCTCTGGATCCAACCATCATATCACCTTGGCAGACAACTTTCCTCCCTCCACCACCGCTCCACAAACTTGACACAGATTTCCACCAAGAGGTTTTCTGGCTAGCAGTTAGCGAGGCTAGGCAGCATCCTTCCTTGGTCAGCGTGGCGTTCAGCTACTCCATCTTGCAACTCCGCTGGCTAAAACCCGCAACTACTCCTGGACTTAATATCCCCATCATCAACGCACTTGGACTTCTTCGCTGCCCTCGTTACATTCACAGAGCCTCTGGTCGAAAATTCATCTTTCATAACCAGCCAAACTGCTCTGCTACAACTGTCTCTATGGCCACCCGTTGCACGTCTGACGCGTCATCAGAGCGCTGTCGCTCCAGCTACCATCAACACGGGAAACACCGCGAGATCCCTGCACACTCGGCTGGACAGAATTCATGGAGGGGATTCCAGTTTGTGCGAAGTGAATTTCAATGTTTTGCGACCTGTACAGAGATTCACCCCACAGTCATTGGTCAAATTTGAACTTTTTAACACTCAATCCATCAACAATAAATCCACCCCGATTGAAGAACACATCAGGGTGAAAGGACTGGACTTCATGTGTTTGACAGAAACCTGGCACCAGCCAGAGGCTTACTCTGCCCTCAATGAATGTCTCAATGATGTCCCCACACACTCCAGCGGACACACACTCGATCTGGTCATCTCTAACTCCACCCCCATCACCAACCTACAGGTTTACGATCTTGGTATGTCCAATCACAAGGTCATGTCAATGGAGCTGCCCTTCCCTTCCCCCCACACCAAACCCAAGCGGCAAATTTTTTATTTATTTTTATTGATCCTTTATTTAACCAGGTAAGACTCATTGAAATTTAAAAACCTCTTTTACAAGACTGACCTGGCTAAGAAAGCAGTGCACAAACACCACATAGAAATTATACAAGCAGTAAAAATGTACAAATTACAGATTACATTAGGCAAACACAAGAGCCGAAAGATTTCCTTTCTCGACCCTTCAGAACTGATCTGAATTCCCCCAGGCCTATAAGTACTATTCAGTCAGTCCTAAGTCCTTTTGCAAGTTGTTCCAGCTTGAGGGGGCAGAAAACTTTTTCACCTTTTTCCCCAACTCAGTCCTGACTCTTGGGACCTGCATCTGTATGATGTTCTGGGATCGCAGGCTGTAATGGCTGGAGGTTCTGCACATGTACAGGCACAAGTATGGGGAGAGAAGACCCAGTATAGATTTATATATAAAAGTCATCCAGTGGGAGAACCTGCAAACAGTCAAAGAGTGGGCACCTATAAACTATGTCCAATTTCTTTAGAGACTGGTCAGGTGCATTCATAAAAAGCAGATCTCCATAATCCAATAAAAATTAAAAAAATCATTGAGATTAATTGTTCCCTTACCTGAAGTGAAAAACAATATTTATTTCTAAAGAAGAAACTTAATTTAAGTTTCAGCTTAGAAACAGTATGATCAATATGGGGCTTAAAAGTCAGATTGTCATCAATCAATATGCATAAGTATTTATAAGATTAATTTCAGCTCCTTGAACAACCTGGGAATGTTTGATGGGAGCTGCTTACCATTTGAAAAGAGCATAGCCTTTGACTTATCCGCATTTAGCACTAGTTTGAGTTCATTCAGGCGGGACTGTACAACATTGAAAGCAGATTGCAAGTATTCAAAGCATTGTGATACTGATGGAGATGAACAATAAATAACTGTGTCGTCAGCATGTGGGACACAGTATTTGGCAAATTATCACAAAGATTGTTCATGTATATTGTGAAGAGCAATGACCCTAATATTGAGCCTTGTGGCACACCCTTTGAAACTGGAAGAAGGGAAGAAGAGGACCTAGAGGCCTGGACACGCTGTGTTCTGCCCGATAGGTAGTTGTTGAACCACATTACAGCCTGACTGGATAATATCCGGTCTCACCTGACTGCCACTGCTGTCCTGCCTCCCCCAACTGCCAACCCACTGTCTGAGTTTGTCCAGCTTCTCTGCTCCTTCTCTGATGTCACACAGGATGAGGTGGAGGATGTCATCAGAAAAATGAAGCCAACCACCTGTGTTCTAGACCCTTTGCCTTCAGCCCTGCTGAAGGCCACCATCTCTGCCATCTCTCCATTCATCACCAAGATCATAAACCACTCCCTCCTGGCCGGCCATATCCCATCTGCATTAAAAACTGCTGTCATCAGACCACTACTGAAAAAACCCACCCAGGATCCGGAAGTCATCTCCAAC
This sequence comes from Lutjanus campechanus, assembly GCA_027495735.1. Classification (NCBI taxonomy): domain Eukaryota; kingdom Metazoa; phylum Chordata; class Actinopteri; order Lutjaniformes; family Lutjanidae; genus Lutjanus; species Lutjanus campechanus. Next base: position 1,232 of record JAJHUR010090394.1, on the reverse strand, counting down.
TACAGGCCCATTGCCAATCTTGCATTCCTGTCTAAGGTTCTGGTAAAAACAGTTGCAGCAGAACTTCAGGATCTCCTCAAACATAATAACCTTTTTAACAAGTTCCAGTCTGGTTTCCGCCCTGGCCACAGAAACAGCCTTGGTCAAGGTCACCAATGACCTCCTAATGGCAGTAGATACTGGTTCCCCATCTCTACTCATCCTCCTCGACCTAACAGCTGCTTTTGACACAGTTGACTGCAACATCCTCCTTCACCACCTGCAGTACACCACTGGACTCTCAGAAAATGTACATAGCTGGTTCACCTCATATCTGACCAATAGAACCAAGCATGTCACCCTGGGCGAAGCAAGGTCGCACACCCACAACGTCACCTGCGGTGTCCCTCAAGGCTTGTTGCTGGGCCCCACCCTCTTCACTCTCTACCCGCTCCCCCTGGTCATCTCATGGGCTACCATTGCTATGCTGATGACACACAGCTCTACTTAAGGCCAACCCCCACTTCTTCTGCTCCCCTGTCAACATCCACACTGACCACCTGTCTGGAGGAGATAGAGGCCATCCTAGTTGGCACACTACATCAGCTCTGCTCTTCCACCATCACCAGTATCACCTTCTCTGGTCAAATCATCCCCCTGCCCACATCTGTCACCAACCTGGGTGTTAAAATGGACCCTCAACTCACCTTTGACATCCACATGAAACACCTCTGCAAGACATCATTCTATCACCTCAGGAATAGGGCTGGGTATCGTTCAAAAATTTTCCATACCAGTACCGATACCTTCACTTCTATACCGGTTCCTGAACAATATTTTTTCGATACCAGTTTTATAAAAATCAATTTTAACAAATACAAAATTACATTACACATCATGGTACAAATGTTTAGTTTTATTTTTCAGCTTTGGCATTTTTCCACTCAAAGCAGTTTTCCAACATAAAAAAAATAAACAAAAATGATTTTCAGTGCAAAAAAAAGAAACGGTTGCAAACTTACAACTGGCCCTTTGAGGGCAAACCTAACGCTGATGTGGCCCAAGATGAAATTGAGTTTGACGCCCCTGCTTTAAACAGAGTATGGTGTCATGTGTGCTTTACAATTTGGGTCTGCACTGACTGCTTGGACGCTGTGGGGAGAAGGGGGTTTTTATTCTTGTTCTACTAATAAGCACATTCAGGTCACACAGTTGTATATGACATATCCCTCTTCAGTTGAAGTGTGTTTCTA